>CM027583.2:19141081-19275714 GCA_015852605.2 Populus deltoides | reverse complement strand
AAAAAGTAATTAGGATTTATGTTTTGGATTCATTGAGGAAACTTTAAATGTTTTAAAATTATGAAATTTTAAAGAAAATTTTAAAAAAGTAATGAGGATTTCTATTACGGATTCTTCAATAATAGTTTAAACGTATTAAAATTATAAATTTTTAAAAAAATTTAAAAAAAAGTAATTAGAATTTCTGTTTTGGATTCTTCAAGTATAGTTTAAATGTTTTAAAATTATAAAATTTAAATCAACTTTTAATAAAGTAATTAGGATTTCTATTATGGATTCTTCTAGAATAGTTTAAATGTATTTAAAATTATAAAATTTAAAAGAAATTTTAAAAAAAGTAATTAGAATTTATGTTTTGGATTATTTGAGGAAACTTTAAATGTTTTAAAATTATAAAATTTAAAAGAAATTTTAAAAAAAGTAATTAGAATTTCTGTTTTCGATTCTTGAAGAATTTTTTAAATGTATAAAACTTATAAAATTTAAAAGAAATTTTAAAAAGTAATTAGGAATTCTGTTTTCGATTCTTGAAGGATTTTCTAAATGTATTAAACTTATAAAATTTAAAAGAAATTTAAAAAAAGTAATAAGGATTTCTCTTACGGATTTTTCAAGGATATTTTAAATGTTTTAAAATTATAAAATTCAAAAGATATTTTAAAAAAAGTAATTAGGATTTCTGTTTTGGATTCTTCAAGTATAGTTTAAATGTTTAAAAATTATAAAATTTAAATCAACTTTTAAAAAAATAATTAAGATTTCTATTACGGATTCTTCGACCATAGTTTAAATGTATTAAAATAATAAAATTTAAAGGAAATTTATAAAAAGTAATAAGGATTTCTATTTTGAATTCTTCATGTATAGTTTAAATGTTTTGAAATAATAAAATTTAAAAGAAATTTAAAAAAAGTAATTAGGATTTCTTTTTGTATTCTTTAACGCTAGCTTAAATGTTTTAAAATTGTAAAATTTAAAAGAAATTTAAAAAAAGTAATTAGGATTTATGTTTTGGATTCATTGAGGAAACTTTAAATGTTTTAAAATTATGAAATTTTAAAGAAAATTTTAAAAAAGTAATGAGGATTTCTATTATGGATTCTTCAATAATAGTTTAAATGTATTAAAATTATAAATTTTTTAAAAAATTTAAAAAGAGTAATTAGGATTTCTTTTTGTATTCTTTAATAATAGCTTAAATGTTTTAAAATTGTAAAATTTCAAAGAAATTTTAAAAAAGTAATTAGGATTTATGTTTTGGATTCATTGAGTAAACTTTAAATGTTTTAAAATTATAAAATTTTAAAGAAAATTTTAAAAAAGTAATGAGGATTTCTATTACGGATTCTTCAATAATAGTTTAAATGTATTAAAATTATAAAGTTTTTAAAAAATTTAAAAAAAGTACTTAGAATTTCTGTTTTGGATTCTTCAAGTATAGTTTAAATGTTTTAAAATTATAAAATTTAAATCAACTTTTAAAAAAGTAATTAGGATTTCTATTATGTATTATTCTAGAATAGTTTAAATGTATTTAAAATTATAAAATTTAAAACAATTTTAAAAAAGTAATTAGGATTTATGTTTTGGATTATTTGAGGAAACTTTAAATGTTTTAAAATTATAAAATTTAAAAGAAATTTTAAAAAAAGTAATTAGAATTTCTGTTTTCGATTCTTGAAGGATTTTTTAAATGTATTAAATTTATAAAATTTAAAAGAAATTTAAAAAAAGTAATAAGGATTTCTGTTACCGATTTTTCAAGGATATTTTAAATGTTTTAAAATTATGAAATCCAAAAGATATTTTAAAAAAAGTAATTAGGATTTCTGTTTTGGATTCTTCAAGTATAGTTTAAATGTTTTAAAATTATAAAATTTAAATCAACTTTTAAAAAAATAATTAGGATTTCTATTACGGATTCTTCGACCATAGTTTAAATGTATTAAAATTATAAAATTTCAAGGAAATTTATAAAAAGTAATAAGGATTTCTGTTTTGGATTCTTTAAGGATAGTTTAAATGTTTTGAAATTATAAAATTTAAAAAAAGTAATTAGGATTTCTTTTTGGATTCTTGAATGATAGTTTAAATGTTTTAAAATTGTAAAATTTCAAAAACATTTAAAAAAAAGTAATTAGGATTTATATTTTGGATTCATTGAGGAAACTTTAAATGTTTTAAAATAATAAAATTTTAAAGAAATTTTAAAAAAGTAATTAGGATTTCTATTACGGATTCTTCAATAATAGTTTAAATGTATTAAAATTATAAAATTTATAAGAAATTTTAAAAAAATTAATTAGGATTTCTTTTTGTATTCTTTAATGATAGCTTAAATGTTTTAAAATTATAAAATTTCAAAGAAATTTAAAAAAAAGTAATTAGGATTTATGTTTTGGATTCATTGAGGAAACTTTAAATGTTTTAAAATTATGAAATTTTAAAGAAAATTTTAAAAAAGTAATGAGGATTTCTATTACGGATTCTTCAATAATAGTTTAAATGTATTAAAATTATAAATTTTTAAAAAAATTTAAAAAAAGGAATTAGAATTTCTGTTTTGGATTCTTCAAGTATAGTTTAAATGTTTTAAAATTATAAAATTTAAATCAACTTTTAAAAAAAGTAATTAGGATTTCTATTATGGATTCTTCTAGAATAGTTTAAATTTATTTAAAATTATAAAATTTAAAAGAAATTTTAAAAAAGTAATTAGAATTTATGTTTTGGATTATTTGAGGAAACTTTAAATGTTTTAAAATTATAAAATTTAAAAGAAATTTTAAAAAAGTAAGTAGGATTTATGTTTTGGATTATTTGAGGAAACTTTAAATGTTTTAAAATTATAAAATTTAAAAGAAATTTTAAAAAAGGTAATTAGGATTTTTGTTTTCGATTCTTGAAGGATTTTTTAAATGTATTAAACTTATAAAATTTAAAAGAAATTTAAAAAAAGTAATAAGGATTTCTGTTACGGATTTTTCAATGATATTTTAAATGTTTTAAAATTATAAAATTCAAAAAGATATTTTAAAAAAAAGTAATTAGGATTTCTTTTTGGATTCTTCAAGTATAGTTTAAATGTTTAAAAATTATAAAATTTAAATCAACTTTTAAAAAAATAATTAGAATTTCTATTACAGATTCTTCGACCATAGTATAAATGTATTAAAATGATAAAATTTAAAGGAAATTTATAAAAAGTAATAAGGATTTCTGTTTTGGATTCTTCATGTATAGTTTAAACGTTTTGAAATAATAAATTTTAAAAGAAATTTAAAAAAAGTAATTAGGATTTCTTTTTGTATTCTTTAACGATAGCTGAAATGTTTTAAAATTGTAAAATTTAAACGAAATTTAAAAAAAGTAATTAGGATTTATGTTTTGGATTCATTGAGGAAACTTGAAATGTTTTAAAATTATGAAATTTTAAAGAAAATTTTAAAAAAGTAATGAGGATTTCTATTATGGATTCTTCAATAATAGTTTAAATGTATTAAAATTATAAATTTTTTAAAAAATTTAAAAAGAGTAATTAGGATTTCTTTTTGTATTCTTTAATGATAGCTTAAATGTTTTAAAATTGTAAAATTTCAAAGAAATTTAAAAAAAAGTAATTAGGATTTATGTTTTGGATTCATTGAGTAAACTTTAAATGTTTTAAAATTATAAAATTTTAAAGAAAATTTTAAAAAAGTAATGAGGATTTCTATTACGGATTCTTCAATAATAGTTTAAATGTATTAAAATTATAAATTTTTTAAAAAAATTAAGAAAAGTAATTAGAATTTCTGTTTTGGATTCTTCAAGTATAGTTTAAATGTTTTAAAATTATAAAATTTAAATCAACTTTTACAAAAGTAATTAGGATTTCTATTATGGATTCTTCTAGAATAGTTTAAATTTATTTAAAATTATAAAATTTAAAAGAAATTTTAAAAAAAGTAATTAGAATTTATGTTTTGGATTTTTTGAGGAAACTTTAAATGTTTTAAAATTATAAAATTTAAAAGAAATTTTAAAAAAGTAAGTAGGATTTATGTTTTGGATTATTTGAGGAAACTTTAAATGTTTTAAAATTATAAAATTTAAAAGAAATTTTAAAAAAAGTAATTAGGATTTCTGTTTTCGATTCTTGAAGGATTTTTTAAATGTATTAAACTTATAAAATTTAAAAGAAATTTAAAAAAAGTAATAAGGATTTCTTACTTGGATTTTTCAATGATATTTTAAATGTTTTAAAATTATAAAATGCAAAAGATATTTTAAAAAAAGTAATTAGGATTTCTGTTTTGGATTCTTCAAGAATAGTTTAAATGTTTAAAAATTATAAAATTTAAATCAACTTTTAAAAAAATAATTAGAATTTCTATTACGGATTCTTCGACCTTAGTATAAATGTATTAAAATGATAAAATTTAAAGGAAATTTATAAAAAGTAATAAGGATTTCTGTTTTGGATTCTTCATGTATAGTTTAAATGTTTTGAAATAATAAAATTTAAAAGAAATTTAAAAAAAGTAATTAGGATTTCTTTTTGGATTCTTTCATGATAGTTTAAATGTTTTAAAATTGTAAAATTTCAAAAAAATTTAAAAAAAGTAATTAGAATTTATGTTTTGGATTCATCGAGGAAACTTTAAATGTTTTAAAATTATGAAATTTTAAAGAAATTTTAAAAAAGTAATTAGGATTTCTATTACGGATTCTTCAATAATAGTTTAAATGTATTAAAATTATAAAATTTATAAGAAATTTTAAAAAAAGTAATTAGGATTTCTGTTTTGGATTCTTCAAGTATAGTTTAAATGGTTCAAAATTATAACATTTAAAATCAACTTTTAAAAAAAGTAATTAGGATTTCTATTACGGATTCTTCTAGAATAGTTTAAATGTTTTAAAATTATAAAATTCAAAAGAAATTTAAAAAAAGTAATAAGGATTTCTGTTTTGGATTCTTGAACGGTAGTTTAAATATTTTAAAATTATAAAATTTAAAAGAAATTTTAAAAAAAGTAATTAGGATTTCTGTTTTGGATTCTTCAAGTATAGTTTAAATGTTTTAAAAGTATAAAATTTAAAAGAAATTTTAAAAAAAGTAATTAGGATTTCTGTTTTGGATTCTTCAAGTATAGTTTAAATGTTTTAAAAGTATAAAATTTAAAAGAAATTTTAAAAAAAGTAATTAGGATTTCTGTTTTGGATTCTTCAAGTATAGTTTAAATGTTTTAAAATTATAAAATTCAAAAGAAATTTAATAAAATTAATTAGGATTTCTATTATGGATTCTTGAAGGATATTTTTCATGTATTAAAATTATAAAATTTAAGAGAAATTTCAAAAAAAGTAATTAGGATTTCTCTTTTGTATTCTTCAAGTATCGTTTAAATGTTTTAAAAGTATAAAATTTAAAAGAAATTTTAGAAAAAGTAATTAGGATTTCTGTTTTGGATTCTTCAAGTATAGTTTAAATGTTTTAAAAGTATAAAATTTAAAAGAAATTTTACAAAAAGTAATTACGATTTCTGTTTTGGATTCTTCAAGTATAGTTTAAATGTTTTAAAATTATGAAATTCAAAAGAAATTTAAAAATAGTAATAAGGATTTCTGTTTTGGATTCTTGAACAGTAGTTTAAATATTTTAAAATTATAAAATTTAAAAAAAATTTAAAAAAAGTAATTACGATTTCTCTTTTGTATTCTTCAAGTATAGTTTAAATGTTTTAAAAGTATAAAATTTAAAAGAAATTTTAGAAAAAGTAATTAGAATTTCTGTTTTGGATTCTTCATGTATAGTTTAAATGTTTTAAAATTATAAAATTCAAAAGAAATTTAATAAAATTAATTAGGATTTCTATTATGGATTCTTGAAGGATATTTTTCATGTATTAAAATTATAAAATTTAAAAGTAATTAGGATTTCTATTATGGATTCTTCAAGAATAATTTAAATGTATTAAAATTATAAAATTTAAAAGTAATTTAAAAAAAATAATTAGGATTTCTGTTTTGGATTCTTAAACGGTAGTTTAAATGTTTTAAAATTATAAAATTTAAAAGAAATTTTTAAAAAAGTAATTAGGATTTCTCTTTTGGATTCTTCAAGTATAGTTTAAATTTTTTAAAAATATAAAATTTAAAAGAAATTTTTAAAAAAGTAATTAGGATTTCTCTTTTGGATTCTTCAAGTATAGTTTAAATGTTTTAAAAATATAAAATTTAAAAGAAATTTTAAAAATAGTAATTAGGATTTCTGTTTTGGATTCTTCAAGTATAGTTTAAATGTTTTAAAAGTATAAAATTTAAAAGAAATTTTACAAAAAGTAATTAGGATTTCTGTTTTGGATTCTTCAAGTATAGTTTAAATGTTTTAAAAGTATAAAATTTAAAAGAAATTTTACAAATAGTAATTAGGATTTCTGTTTTGGATTCTTCAAGTATAGTTTAAATGTTTAAAAATTATAAAATTTAAATCAACTTTTAAAAAAATAATTAGAATTTCTATTACGGATTCTTCGACCATAGTATAAATGTATTAAAATGATAAAATTTAAAGGAAATTTATAAAAAGTAATAAGGATTTCTGTTTTGGATTCTTCATGTATAGTTTAAATGTTTTGAAATAATAAAATTTAAAAGAAATTTAAAAAAAGTAATTAGGATTTCTTTTTGGATTCTTTCATGATAGTTTAAATGTTTTAAAATTGTAAAATTTCAAAAAAATTTAAAAAAAGTAATTAGAATTTATGTTTTGGATTCATCGAGGAAACTTTAAATGTTTTAAAATTATGAAATTTTAAAGAAATTTTAAAAAAGTAATTAGGATTTCTATTACGGATTCTTCAATAATAGTTTAAATGTATCAAAATTATAAAATTTATAAGAAATTTTAAAAAAAAGTAATTAGGATTTCTGTTTTGGATTCTTCAAGTATAGTTTAAATGGTTCAAAATTATAACATTTAAAATCAACTTTTAAAAAAGTAATTAGGATTTCTATTACGGATTCTTCTAGAATAGTTTAAATGTTTTAAAATTATAAAATTCAAAAGAAATTTAAAAAAAGTAATAAGGATTTCTGTTTTGGATTCTTGAACGGTAGTTTAAATATTTTAAAATTATAAAATTTAAAAGAAATTTTAAAAAAAGTAATTAGGATTTCTGTTTTGGATTCTTCAAGTATAGTTTAAATGTTTTAAAAGTATAAAATTGAAAAGAAATTTTAAAAAAAGTATTTCGAATTTCTGTTTTGGATTCTTCAAGTATAGTTTAAATGTTTTAAAAGTATAAAATTTAAAAGAAATTTTAAAAAAAGTAATTAGGATTTCTGTTTTGGATTCTTCAAGTATAGTTTAAATGTTTTAAAATTATAAAATTCAAAAGAAATTTAATAAAATTAATTAGGATTTCTATTATGGATTCTTGAAGGATATTTTTCATGTATTAAAATTATAAAATTTAAGAGAAATTTTAAAAAAAATAATTAGGATTTCTCTTTTATATTCTTCAAGTATAGTTTAAATGTTTTAAAAGTATAAAATTTAAAAGAAATTTTAAATAAAGTAATTAGGATTTCTGTTTTGGATTCTTCAAGTATAGTTTAAATGTTTTAAAAGTATAAAATTTAAAAGAAATTTTACAAAAAGTAATTAGGATTTCTGTTTTGGATTCTTCAAGTATAGTTTAAATGTTTTAAAATTATAAAATTCAAAAGAAATTTAAAAAAAGTAATAAGGATTTCTGTTTTGGATTCTTGAACGGTAGTTTAAATATTTTAAAATTATAAAATTTAAAAGAAATTTTAAAAAAAGTAATTACGATTTCTCTTTTGTATTCTTCAAGTATAGTTTAAATGTTTTAAAAGTATAAAATTTAAAAGAAATTTTAGAAAAAGTAATTAGGATTTCTGTTTTGGATTCTTCAAGTATAGTTTAAATGTTTTAAAATTATAAAATTCAAAAGAAATTTAATAAAATTAATTAGGATTTCTATTATGGATTCTTGAAGGATATTTTTCATGTATTAAAATTATAAAATTTAAAAGTAATTAGGATTTCTATTATGGATTCTTCAAGAATAATTTAAATGTATTAAAATTATAAAATTTAAAAGTAATTTAAAAAAAATAATTAGGATTTCTGTTTTGGATTCCTGAACGGTAGTTTAAATGTTTTAAAATTATAAAATTTAAAAGAAATTTTAAAAAAGTAATAAGGATTTCTCTTTTGGATTCTTCAAGTATAGTTTAAATGTTTTAAAATTATAAAATTTAAAAGAAATTTTAGAAAAAGTAATTAGGATTTCTGTTTTGGATTCTTCAAGTATAGTTTAAATGTTTTAAAAGTATAAAATTTAAAAGAAATTTTAAAAAAAGTAATTAGGATTTCTCTTTTTGGATTCTTCAAGTATAGTTTAAATGTTTTAAAAATATAAAATTTAAAAGAAATTTTAAAAATAGTAATTAGGATTTCTGTTTTGGATTCTTCAAGTATAGTTTAAATGTTTTAAAAGTATAAAATTTAAAAGAAATTTTAGAAAAAGTAATTAGGATTTCTGTTTTGGATTCTTCAAGTATAGTTTAAATGTTTTAAAAGTATAAAATTTAAAAGAAATTTTAGAAAAAGTAATTAGGATTTCTGTTTTGGATTCTTCAAGTATAGTTTAAATGTTTTAAAATTATAAAATTCAAAAGAAATTTAAAAATAGTAATAAGGATTTCTGTTTTGGATTCTTGAACAGTAGTTTAAATATTTTAAAATTATAAAATTTAACAAAATTTTTAAAAAAAGTAATTACGATTTCTCTTTTGTATTCTTCAAGTATAGTTTAAATGTTTTAAAAGTATAAAATTTAAAAGAAATTTTAGAAAAAGTAATTAGGATTTCTGTTTTGGATTCTTCAAGTATAGTTTAAATGTTTTAAAATTATAAAATTCAAAAGAAATTTAATAAAATTAATTAGGATTTCTATTATGGATTCTTGAAGGATATTTTTCATGTATTAAAATTATAAAATTTAAAAGTAATTAGGATTTCTATTATGGATTCTTCAAGAATAATTTAAATGTATTAAAATTATAAAATTTAAAAGTAATTTAAAAAAAATAATTAGGATTTCTGTTTTGGATTCCTGAACGGTAGTTTAAATGTTTTAAAATTATAAAATTTAAAAGAAATTTTAAAAAAAGTAATTAGGATTTCTGTTTTGGATTCTTCAAGTATAGTTTAAATGTTTTAAAAGTATAAAATTTAAAAGAAATTTTAAAAAAAGTAATTAGGATTTCTGTTTTGGATTCTTCAAGTATAGTTTAAATGTTTTAAAAGTATAAAATTTAAAAGAAATTTTAAAAAAAGTAATTAGGATTTCTGTTTTGGATTCTTCAAGTATAGTTTAAATGTTTTAAAATTATAAAATTCAAAAGAAATTTAAAAAAAGTAATAAGGATTTCTGTTTTGGATTCTTGAACGGTAGTTTAAATATTTTAAAATTATAAAATTTAAAAGAAATTTTAAAAAAAGTAATTACGATTTCTCTTTTGTATTCTTCAAGTATAGTTTAAATGTTTTAAAAGTGTAAAATTTAAAAGAAATTTTACAAATAGTAATTAGGATTTCTGTTTTGGATTCTTCAAGTATAGTTTAAATGTATTACAATTATAAAATTCAAAAGAAATTTAATAAAAGTAATAAGGATTTCTGTTTTGGATTGTTGAACGGTAGTTTAAATATTTTAAAATTATAAAATTTAAGAGAAATTTAAAAAAAAGTAATTACGATTTCTCTTTTGAATTCTTCAAGTATAGTTTAAATGTTTTAAAAGTATAAAATTTAAAAGAAATTTTAGAAAAAGTAATTAGGATTTCTGTTTTGGATTCTTCAAGTATAGTTTAAATGTTTTAAAATTATAAAATTCAAATGAAATTTAATAAAATTAATTAAGATTTCTATTATGGATTCTTGAAGGATATTTTTCATGTATTAAAATTATCAAATTTAAAAGTAATTAGGATTTCTATTATGGATTCTTCAATAATAGTTTAAATGTATTAAAATTATAAAATTTATAAGAAATTTTAAAAAAAGTAATTAGGATATCTGTTTTGGATTCTTCAAGTATAGTTTAAATGGTTCAAAATTATAAAATTTAAATCAACTTTTTAAAAAGTAATTAGGATTTCTATTACGGATTGTTCTAGAATAGTTGAAATGTATTTAAAATTATAAAATTTCAAGGAAATTTATAAAAAGTAATAAGGATTTCTTTTTGGATTCTTTAAGGATAGTTTAAATGTTTTGAAATTATAAAATTTAAAAGAACTTTAAAAAAAGTAATTAGGATTTCTTTTTGGATTCTTTAATGATAGTTTAAATGTTTTAAAATTGTAAAATTTCAAAGAATTTTAAAAAAAGTAATTAGGATTTATATTTGGATTCTTTAATGATAGTTTAAATGTTTTAAAATTATAAAATTTGAAAGAAATTTAAAAAAAGTAATTAGGATTTATGTTTTGGATTCATCGAGGAAATTTTAAATGTTTTAAAATTATGAAATTTTAAAAGAAAATTTTAAAAAAAGTAATGAGGATTTCTATTACTGATTCTTCAATAATAGTTTAAATGTATTAAAATTATAAATTTTTAAAAAAATTTAAAAAAAAGTAATTAGAATTTCTTTTTTGCATTCTTCAAGTATAGTTTAAATGTTTTAAAATTATAAAATTTAAATCAACTTTTAAAAAAAGTAATTAGGATTTCTATTATGGATTCTTCTAGAATAGTTTAAATGTATTTAAAATTATAAAATTTAAAAGAAATTTTAAAAAAGTAATTAGGATTTATGTTTTGGATTATTTGAGGAAACTTTAAATGTTTTAAAATTATAAAATTTAAAAGAAATTTTAAAAAAGTAATTAGAATTTCTGTTTTCGATTCTTGAAGGATTTTTTAAATGTATTAAACTTATAACATTTAAAAGAAATTTTAAAAAAGTAATAAGCATTTCTGTTACGGATTTTTCAAGGATAATTTAAATGTTTTAAAATTATAAAATTCAAAAGATATTTTAAAAAAAGTGATTGGGATTTCTGTTTTGGATTCTTCAAGTATAGTTTAAATGTTTCAAAATTATAAAATTTAAATCAACTTTTAAAAAAGTTATTAGTATTTCTATTACGGATTCTTCTAGAATAGTTTAAATGTATTTAAAATTATAAAATTTCAAGGAAATTTATAAAAAGTAATAAGGATTTCTGTTTTGGATTCTTCATGTATAGTTTAAATGTTTTGAAATAATAAAATTTAAAAGAAATTTAAAAAAAAGTAATTAGGATTTCTTTTTTGGATTCTTTCATGATAGATTAAATGTTTTAAAATTGTAAAATTTCAAAAAAATTTAAAAAAAGTAATTAGAATTTATGTTTTGGATTCATCGAGGAAACTTTAAATGTTTTAAAATTATGAAATTTTAAAGAAATTTTAAAAAAAGTAATTAGGCTTTCTATTACGGATTCTTCAATAATAGTTTAAATGTATTAAAATTATAAAATTTATAAGAAATTTTAAAAAAAGTAATTAGGATTTCTGTTTTGGATTCTTCAAGTATAGTTTAAATGGTTCAAAATTATAACATTTAAATCAACTTTTAAAAAAGTAATTAGGATTTCTATTACGGATTCTTCTAGAATAGTTTAAATGTATTTAAAATTATAAAATTTAAAAGAAATTTTAAAAAAGTAATTAGGATTTATGTTTTGGATTATTTGAGGAAACTTTAAATGTTTTAAAATTATAAAATTTAAAAGAACTTTAAAAAAAGTAATTAGGATTTCTTTTTGGATTCTTTAATGATAGTTTAAATGTTTTGAAATTATAAAATTTAAAAGAAATTTAAAAAAAGTAATTAGGATTTCTTTTTGTATTCTTTAATGATAGCTTAAATGTTTTAAAATTGTAAAATTTAAAAGAAATTTAAAAAAAGTAATTAGGATTTATGTTTTGGATTCATCGAGGAAATTTTAAATGTTTTAAAATTATGAAATTTTAAAGAAAATTTTAAAAAAGTAATGAGGATTTCTATTTCGGATTCTTCAATAATAGTTTAAATGTATTAAAATTATAAATTTTTAAAAAATTTAAAAAAAGTAATTAGAATTTCTGTTTTGCATTCTTCAAGTATAGTTTAAATGTTTTAAAATTATAAAATTTAAATCAACTTTTAAAAAAGTAATTAGGATTTCTATTATGGATTCTTCTAGAATAGTTTAAATGTATTTAAAATTATAAAATTTAAAAGAAATTTTAAAAAAAGTAATTAGGATTTATGTTTTGGATTATTTGAGGAAACTTTAAATGTTTTAAAATTATAAAATTTAAAAGAAATTTTAAAAAAGTAATTAGAATTTCTGTTTTCGATTCTTGAAGGATTTTTTAAATGTATTAAACTTATAACATTTAAAAGAAATTTAAAAAAAGTAATAAGCATTTCATTCGGGGATTTTTCAAGGATAATTTAAATGTTTTAAAATTATAAAATTCAAAAGATATTTTAAAAAAAGTGATTGGGATTTCTGTTTTGGATTCTTCAAGTATAGTTTAAATGTTTCAAAATTATAAAATTTAAATCAACTTTTAAAAAAGTTATTAGTATTTCTATTACTGGATTCTTCTAGAATAGTTTAAATGTATTTAAAATTATAAAATTTCAAGGAAATTTATAAAAAGGAATAAGGATTTCTGTTTTGGATTCTTCATGTATAGTTTAAATGTTTTGAAATAATAAAATTTAAAAGAAATTTAAAAAAAGTAATTAGGATTTCTTTTTGGATTCTTTCATGATAGTTTAAATGTTTTAAAATTGTAAAATTTCAAAAAAATTTAAAAAAAGTAATTAGAATTTATGTTTTGGATTCATCGAGGAAACTTTAAATGTTTTAAAATTATGAAATTTTAAAGAAATTTTAAAAAAGTAATTAGGATTTCTATTACGGATTCTTCAATAATAGTTTAAATGTATTAAAATTATAAAATTTATAAGAAATTTTAAAAAAAGTAATTAGGATTTCTGTTTTGGATTCTTCAAGTATAGTTTAAATGGTTCAAAATTATAACATTTAAATCAACTTTTAAAAAAGTAATTAGGATTTCTATTACGATTCTTCTAGAATAGTTTAAATGTATTTAAAATTATAAAATTTAAAAGAAATTTTAAAAAAGTAATTAGGATTTCTGTTTTGGATTCTTCAAGTGTAGTTTAAATGTTTTGAAATTATAAAATTTAAAAGAACTTTAAAAAAATAATTAGGATTTCTTTTTGGATTCTTTAATGATAGTTTAAATGTTTTAAAATTGTAAAATTTCAAAGAATTTTAAAAAAAGTAATTAGGATTTCTTTTTCGATTCTTCAATGATAGTTTAAATGTTTTAAAATTGTAAAATTTCAAAAAAATTTAAAAAAAGTAATTAGGATTTATATTTTGGATTCATTGAGGAAACTTTAAATGTTTTAAAATAATAAAATTTTAAAGAAATTATAAAAAAGTAATTAGGATTTCTATTACGGATTCTTCAATAATAGTTTAAATGTATTAAAATTATAAAATTTATAAGAAATTTTAAAAAAAGTAATTAGGATATCTGTTTTGGATTCTTCAAGTATAGTTTAAATGGTTCAAAATTATAAAATTTAAATCAACTTTTTAAAAAGTAATTAGGATTTCTATTACGGATTGTTCTAGAATAGTTGAAATGTATTTAAAATTATAAAATTTCAAGGAAATTTATAAAAAGTAATAAGGATTTCTGTTTTGGATTCTTTAAGGATAGTTTAAATGTTTTGAAATTATAAAATTTAAAAGAACTTTAAAAAAAGTAATTAGGATTTCTTTTTGGATTCTTTAATGATAGTTTAAATGTTTTAAAATTGTAAAATTTCAAAGAATTTTAAAAAAAGTAATTAGGATTTATATTTGGATTCTTTAATGATAGTTTAAATGTTTTAAAATTATAAAATTTGAAAGAAATTTAAAAAAAGTAATTAGGATTTATGTTTTGGATTCATCGAGGAAATTTTAAATGTTTTAAAATTATGAAATTTTAAAGAAAATTTTAAAAAAGTAATGAGGATTTCTATTACGGATTCTTCAATAATAGTTTAAATGTATTAAAATTATAAATTTTTAAAAAAATTTAAAAAAAGTAATTAGAATTTCTGTTTTGCATTCTTCAAGTATAGTTTAAATGTTTTAAAATTATAAAATTTAAATCAACTTTTAAAAAAGTAATTAGGATTTCTATTATGGATTCTTCAAGAATAGTTTAAATGTATTTAAAATTATAAAATTTAAAAGAAATTTTAAAAAATTAATTAGGATTTATGTTTTTGATTATTTTAGGAAACTTTAAATGTTTTAAAATTATAAAGTTTAAAAGAAATTTTAAAAAAAGTAATTAGAATTTCTGTTTTCGATTCTTGAAGGATTTTTTAAATGTATTAAACTTATAACATTTAAAAGAAATTTTAAAAAAAGTAATAAGCATTTACATTCTGGATTTTTCAAGGATAATTTAAATGTTTTAAAATTATAAAATTCAAAAGATATTTTAAAAAAAAGTGATTGGGATTTGCTTTTGGATTCTTCAAGTATAGTTTAAATGTTTCAAAATTATAAAATTTAAATCAACTTTTAAAAAAGTTATTAGTATTTCTATTACGGATTCTTCTAGAATAGTTTAAATGTATTTAAAATTATAAAATTTCAAGGAAATTTATAAAAAGTAATAAGGATTTCTGTTTTGGATTCTTCATGTATAGTTTAAATGTTTTGAAATAATAAAATTTAAAAGAAATTTAAAAAAAGTAATTAGGATTTCTTTTTGGATTCTTTCATGATAGTTTAAATGTTTTAAAATTGTAAAATTTCAAAAAAATTTAAAAAAAGTAATTAGAATTTATGTTTTGGATTCATCGAGGAAACTTTAAATGTTTTAAAATTATGAAATTTTAAAGAAATTTTAAAAAAAGTAATTAGGATTTCTATTACTGATTCTTCAATAATAGTTTAAATGTATTAAAATTATAAAATTGAAAAGATATTTTAAAAAAAGTAATTAGGATTTCTGTTTTGTATTCTTCAAGTATAGTTTAAAAGGTTCAAAATTATAAAATTTAAATCAACTTTTAAAAAAGTAATTAGGATTTCTATTACTGATTCTTCGACCATAGTTTAAATGTATTAAAATGATAAAATTTAAAGGAAATTTATAAAAAGTAATAAGGATTTCTGTTTTGGATTATTCATGTATAGTTTAATTGTTTTGAAATTATAAAATTTAAAAGAAATTTAAAAAAAGTAATCAGGATTTCTTTTTGTATTCTTTAATGATAGCTTAAATGTTTTAAAATTGTAAAATTTCAAAGAAATTTAAAAAAAGTAATTAGGATTAATGTTTTGGATTCATTGAGGAAATTTTAAATGTTTTAAAATTATGAAATTTTAAAGAAAATTTTAAAAAAGTAATGAGGATTTCTATTATGGATTCTTCAATAACAGTTTAAATGTATTAAAATTATAAATTTTTAAAAAATTAAAAAAAAGTAATTAGAATTTCTATTTTGGATTTTTCAAGTATAGTTTAAATGTTTTAAAATTATAAAATTTAAATCAACTTTTAAAAAAATAATTAGGATTTCTATTACAGATTCTTCGACCATAGTTTAAATGTATTAAAATGATAAAATTTAAAGGAAATTTATAAAAAGTAATAAGGATTTTTGTTTTGGATTCTTCATGTATAGTTTAAATGTTTTGAAATTATAAAATTTAAAAGAAATTTAAAAAAAGTAATTAGGATTTCTTTTTGTATTCTTTAATGATAGCTTAAATGTTTTAAAATTGTAAAATTTCAAAGAAGTAATTAGGATTTATGTTTTGGATTCATTGAGGAAATTTTAAATGTTTTAAAATTATGAAATTTTAAGGAAAATTTTAAAAAAGTAATGAGGATTTCTATTACGGATTCTTCAATAATAGTTTAAATGTGTTAAAATTATAAATTTTTAAAAAAATTTAAAAAAAGGTAATTAGAATTTCTGTTTTGGATTCTTCAAGTATAGTTTAAATGTTTTAAAATTATAAAATTTAAATCAACTTTTAAAAAAGTTATTAGAATTTCTATTACGGATTCTTCTAGAATAGTTTAAATGTATTTAAAATTATAAAATTTCAAGGAAATTTATAAAAAGCAATAAGGATTTCTGTTTTGGATTCTTCAAGGATATTTTAAATCTTTTAAAATTATAAAATTTAAAGGAAATTTAAAAAAAGTAATAAGGATTTCTGTTTTAAATTCTTCAAGGATAATTTAAATGTTTTAAAATTATAAAATTTAAAAGAAATTTAAATGTATTAAACTTATAAAATTTAAAAGAAATTTAGAAAAAGTAATAAGGATTCCTGTTTTGGATTCTTCAAGAATATTTGAAATGTGTTAAAGTTATAAAATTTAAAAGAAATTTTAAAAAAGTAATTAGGATTTATGTTTTGGATTATTTGAGGAAACTTTAAATGTTTTAAAATTATAAAATTTAAAAGAAATTTTAAAAAAGTAATTAGAATTTCTGTTTTCGATTCTTGAAGGATTTTTTAAATGTATTAAACTTATAAAATTTAAAAGAAATTTAAAAAAAGTAATAAGGATTTCTTTTACGGATTTTTCAAGGATATTTTAAATGTTTTAAAATTATAAAATTCAAAAGATATTTTAAAAAAAGTAATTAGGATTTCTGTTTTGGATTCTTCAAGTATAGTTTAAATGTTTCAAAATTATAAAATTTAAATCAACTTTTAAAAAATGTTATTAGTATTTCTATTACGGATTCTTCTAGAATAGTTTAAATGTATTTAAAATTAAAAAATTTCAAGGAAATTTATAAAAACTAATAAGGATTTCTGTTTTGAATTCTTTAAGGATAGTTTAAATGTTTTGAAATTATAAAATTTAAAAGAAATTTATAAAAAGTAATTAGGATTTCTTTTTGGATTCTTTCATGATAGTTTAAATGTTTTAAAATTGTAAAATTTCAAAAAAATTTAAAAAAAGTAATTAGAATTTATGTTTTGGATTCATCGAGGAAACTTTAAACGTTTTAAAATTATGAAATTTTAAAGAAATTTTAAAAAAAGTAATTAGGATTTCTATTACGGATTCTTCAATAATAGTTTAAATGTATTAAAATTATAAAATTTATAAGAAATTTTAAAAAAAGTAATTAGGATTTCAGTTTTGGATTCTTCAAGTATAGTTTAAATGTTTCAAAATTATAAAATTTAAATCAACTTTTAAAAAAGTTATTAGGATTTCTATTACGGATTCTTCTAAAATAGTTTAAATGTATTTAAAATTATAAAATTTCAAGGAAATTTATAAAAAGTAATAAGGATTTCTGTTTTGGATTCTTTAAGGATAGTTTAAATGTTTTGAAATTATAAAATTTAAAAGAAATTTAAAAAAAGTAATTAGGATTTCTTTTTGGATTCTTTAATGATAGGTTAAATGTTTTAAAATTGGAAAATTTCAAAAAAATTTAAAAAAAGTAATTAGGATTTATATTTTGGATTCATTGAGGAAACTTTAAATGTTTTAAAATAATGAAATTTTAAAGAAATTTTAAAAAAGTAATTAGGATTTCTATTACAGATTCTTCAATAATAGTTTAAATGTATTAAAATTATAAATTTTTTAGAAAAGTAACTAGAATTTCTGTTTTGGATTCTTCAAGTATAGTTTAAATGTTTTAAAATTATAAAATTTAAATCAACTTTTAAAAAAGTAATTAGGATTTCTATTATGGATTCCTGTTTTCGATTCTTCAAGTATTGTTTAAATGTTTTAAAATTATAAAATTTAAAAGGAATTTTAAAAAGTAATTATGATTTCTATTATGGATACTTCAAGTATAGTTCAACGTTTTAAAGTTATAAATTTTAAATTAAATTAAAAAAATAATTAGAATTTCTGTTTTGGATTCTTGAAATATAGTTCAATGTTTTAAAGTTATAAATTTTTAAAGAAATTTAAAAAAAGTATTTAGGATTTCCGTTTTTCGATTCTTGAAGGATTGTTTAAATGTATTAAACTTATAAAATTTAAAAGAAATTTAAAAAAAGTAATAAGGATTCGTGTTTTGGATTCTTCAAGGACATTTTAAATGTTTTAAAATTATAAAATTTAAAGGAAATTTAAAAAAATAATTACGATTTCTGTTTTGGATTCTTCAAGTATAATTTAAATGTTTTAAAATTATAAAATTTCAAAAAGAATTTAAAAAAATAATTACGATTTCTGTTTTGGATTCTTCAAGGATATATTAAATGTTTTAAAATTAAAAATTTAAAGGAAATTTAAAAAAATAATTATGATTTTTGTTTTGGATTCTTCAAGTATAATTTAAATGTTTTAAAATTATAAAATTTCAAAAATAATTTAAAAAAATAATTACGATTTCTGTTTTGGATTCTTTAAGTATAGTTTAAATATTTTAAAATTATAAAATTTTAAAAAAAAATTTTTAAAAAATAATTACGATTTCTTTTTTGGATTCTTCAAGTATAGTTTAAATGTTTTAAAATTATAAAATTTCAAAAAAAAATTTAAAAAAGTAATAAGGATTCCTATTTTGGATTCTTCAAGAATATTTTAAATGTTTTAAAATTATAAAATTTAAAGGAAATTTTAAAAAAGCAATAAGGATTTCTGTTTTACATTATTCATGGATATTTTAAATCTTTTAAAATTATAAAATTTAAAGGAAATTTAAAAAAAGTAATAAGGATTTCTGTTTTAAATTCTTTAAGGATAGTTTAAATGTTTTAAAATTATAAAATATAAAAAAAAATTTAGAAAAGTAATTATGATTTCTGTTTTCGATACTTCAAATGTAGTTCAAAGTTTTAAAATTATAAAATTTTTTTAAAAAATTGAACAAAGTAATTAGGATTACTGTTTTGGATACTTAAATATTTTAACAATATAAAATTAAAAAAATTAAAAAAATTAATTAGGATTTCTTTTTTGGATACTTCAAAGATAGTTCAAAGTTTTAAAATTATAAAATTTAAAAAAGCAATGATGATTTCTATTTTGGAAACATCAAGGATAGTTCAAAGTCTTAAAATTATAAAATTTAACACAAATTTAAAAAAAATAAATATAAAAAGTATTTATAATTTCTGTTTTGGATATTTCAAGGATAGTTCAAAGTTTGAAAATTATAAAATTTAAATGAAATTAAAAAAAAATACTTATGATTTCTATTTTGGATACTTCAAGTAAAGTTCAAAATTTTAAAATTATAAAATTTAAAGAAATTTAAAAAAATAATTAGGATTTCTGTTTTGGATTCTTCATGGATAGTTTAAATGTTTTAAAATTATAAAATTTAAAAGAAAATTAAAAATAATAATTATGATTTTTGTTTTGCATACTTAAAATATAGTTTAAAGTTTTAAAATTATAAAATTTAAAAGAAATTATTTTAAAAAAAGTAATTAGGATTTCTGTTTTGGAAACTTCAATGATAGTTTAAATGTTTTAAAATTAAAAACTTTAAAATAATTTTTAAAAAAAGTAATTAGGATTTTTGTTTTAAATACTTCAAGGATGGTTGAAATGTTTTAAAATTAAAAATTTTTTATGCAAATTAAAAAAGAAAAGAAATTATGATATCTGTTTAGAGTTTACCAATGATGGTTTAAATGTTTTAAAATTATAAAATTTAAAAGAAATTAAAAAAATATAATTAGGATTTCTGTTTAGAATACTTCAAGTTTAATTCAAATTTTTAAAAAACAGTAATTAGAATTTCTGTTTCGGATTTATCAAGGATAATTTAAATGTTTTAAATTATAAAATATAAAAGAAATTAAAAAATAGTAATTATGATTTCTCGTTTGGGATACTTCAAGCATAGTTCAAAGTTTTAAAATTATAAAATTTAAAGAAATTTAAAAACATTAATTAGGATTTCTATTTTGGATTCTTCAATGATAGTTTAAAGTTTTAAAATTATAAAATTTAAAGAAATTTTAGAAAAAGTAATTATGATTTCTGTGTTGGATACTTCAAGGATAGTTTAAAATTTTAAAATTAAAAAATTTAAAAGAATTTTTAAAAAACTAATTAGAATTTCTGTCTTGGATTTTTTAAGGATAATTTAATTGTTTTAAATTTTAAAATTTAAATGAAATTTTAAAATGTAATTATGATTTATGTTTTGATACTTGAAGTATAGTTCAAAGTTTTAAAATTATAAAATTTAAAAGAAATTTAAAAAAAGTAATTAGGATTCTTTTTTGGATTCTTCAAGTATAGTTTAAATGTTTTAAAATTATAAAATTTCAAAAAAGTATTTATGATTTCTGTTTAGGGTACTTCGAGAATAGTTTAAATGTTTTAAAATTATAAAATTTTGAAAACAAATTGTAAATGTAATTAGAATTTCAGTTTCAGATAATTGAAGCATAGTTCAAAGTTTTAAAATTATAAAATTTAAAACAAATATTAAAAAAATAATTATGATTTCTTTTAGGGTACTTCAAGCATAGTTTAAATGTTTTAAAATTATAAAATTTTAAATCAAATTTAAAAATGCAATTATGATTTCTGTTTCGGATACTTAAAGCATAATTCAATGTTTTAAAATTATAAAATTTAAAAGAAATTTGAAAAAAGAAATTAGGATTTCTTTTTGAATACTTCAAGCATACTTCAAAGTTTTAAAATTATAAGATTTAAAAGAAATTTTAAAAAAATAATTATGATTTCTTTTAGGGTACTTCAAGCATAGTTTAAATGTTTTAAAATTAAAAAATATTATTAGGATTTCTGTTTTAGATAGTTAAAGCTTAGTTCAAAGTTTTAAAATTATAAAATTTAAATGAAATCTAAAAACCATAATTAGTATTTCCGTTAGGGTAATTGAAGGATAGTTTAAAAGGTTTCAAATTATAAAATTTAAAAAATATAATTGGGATTTTTATTTCGGATACTTGAAGCTTAGTTCAATGTTTTAAAATTATAAAATTTAAAAAAGAAATTATGATCTCTTTTATGGTACTTTAAGGATAGTTTAAATGTTTTAAAATTTTAAAAACTAATTTAAAAAGATAATTAGCATTTCTTTTTTGGAGAGTTCAAGGTTAGTTCAAAGTTTTAAAATTAAAAAATTTAAAATAAATCTAAAAAAATAATTAGAATTTCTATTTATGATACTTCAAACTTAGTTTAAAGTTCTAAAATTAAAAACATTTAAATAAATTTTTAAAAAGTACTTAATACTTTTGTTTTGGATAATGCAAGGATAGTTTAAATGCTTTTAAATTATAAAATTTAAAATAAATTTAAAAATATAATTAGGATTTCTGTTTGGATACTTCAAGGTTAGTTCACGGTTTTAAAATTATAAAATTTAAAAGAAATTTAAAAAAAGTAATTAGAATTTTTTTTTGGATTCTTCAAGTATAGTTTAAATGTTTTAAAATTATAAAATTTAAAAGAAGTATTTATGATTTCTGTTTAGGGTACTTCGAGAATAGTTTAAATGTTTTAAAATTATAAAATTTTGAAAAAAAATTATAAATGTAATTAGAATTTCTATTTCGGATACTTTAAGCATAATTCAAAGTTTTAAAATTATAAAATTTAAAAGAAATTTTAAAAAAATAATTATGATTTCTTTTAGGGTACTTCAATTATAGTTTAAATATTTTAAAATTATAAAATTTAAAAACAATTAAAAATGTAATTATGATTTCTGTTTCGGATACTCCAAGCATAGTTCAATGTTTTAAAATTATAAAATTTAAAAAAAATTTGAAAAAAGAAACTAGGATTTCTGTTTTGAATACTTCAAACATAGTTCAATGTTTTTAAATTATAAAATTTAAAAGAAATTTAAAAAAAATAATTATGATTTCTTTTAGGGTACTTCAAGCATAATTTAAATATTTTAAAATTAAAAATATAATTAGGATTTCTGTTTGAAATAGTTAAAGCTTAGTTCAAAGTATTAAAATTATAAAATTTAAAAGAAATCTAAAAAACATAATTAGTATTTCTATTAGGGTAATTGAAAGATAGTTTAAAATTTTTCAAATTATAAAATTTAAAAAATATAATTGGGATTTTTATTTCGGATACTTGAAGTTTAGTTCAATGTTTTAAAATTATAAAATTTAAAAAAAAATTATGATTTCTTTTATGGTACTTCAAGGATAGTTTAAATGTTTTAAAATTATAAAATTTTAAAAACTAATTTAAAAATGTAATTAGGATTTTATTTTCGGAGACTTCAAGCTTAGTTCAAAGTTTTAAAATTAAAAATTTTAAAAGAAATCAAAAAAAATAATTAGAAATTTTGTTTATGATACTTCAAACTTGGTTTAAAGTTCTAAAATTAAAAAATTTTAAAGAAAATTTTAAAAAGTAATTAGTATTTTTGTTTTAGGTAATTCAAGGATAGTTTAAATGGTTTTAAATTATAAAATTTAAAACAAATTTAAAAATATAATTAGGATTTCTGTTTCGGATACTTCAAGGTTTATTCAAAGTTTTAAAATTATAAAATTTAAAAGAAATTTTAAAAAAAAATTAGGATTCTTTTTTTGGATTCTTCAAGTATAGTTTAAATATTTTAAAATTATAAAATTTAAAAGAAGTATTTATGATTTCCGTTTAGGGTACTTGAGGATAGTTTAAATGTTTTAAAATTATAAAATTTTTTAAAAAAAATTATAAATCTAATTATAATTTCTGTTTGGATACTTCAAATATAGTTCAAAGTTGTAAATTTTTAAAATTTAAAATAAATTTAAAAAATGTAAGTAGGATTTCTGTTTTTGATTCTTCAATCGATAGTTTTAATGTTAAAAATAATAAAATTTAAAAAATAATTATGATTTCTATTTGGATCATCAAGCATATTTTAAATGTTTTAAAAATATAAAATTTAAAAGAAATTAAAAAAAAAGTAATATTAGGATTTTTGTTTTTTATTTTACAAGCATAGTTTCAATGTTTTAAATTATATAATTTAAAATAAATTTTAAAAAAATAATTAGGATTTCTGTTTTGGATACTTCAAGGATAATTGAAATATTTTAAGATTACAAAAATACAAAAAAGTAATTGGAATTTTTATTTCGGATACTTGAAGCTTAGTTCAATGTTTTAAAATTATAAAATTTTTAAAAAAATTATGATTTCTTTTATGGTACTTCAAGGATGTGAAGATTAAATCACGTTCTTTGGAAAAAGTTTCATCTTTTCTTGCTAGTTTCAGAGTGGTTTGTCATAGCTTGATCTGCTTTATTCACCATTGGATCGTTACCATTTTTGAGTATGTTGTTCTTCGGAACCTACTCTACATCTTGACCGAACGGATCATTGTTATAATCGGTGTCTTTGGGAGATATTGGCCTCGTAATTTTGTAATTCTCTCCTTCCTTCATGAACTATTCCGCATCTTGTTGTTTATGAGTCGGGTTCTTTTTATTTCCGAGTTTAGGTTGCTTCTTGGACTCGGTTTATCTTATTAGAATTTTGTTCTCTCTAGTATTTGTATGCTACCATAATGTCTCTATGTTCTTACGTGGAAAATGTTCCAATGGTTAGCTCTAACATTGAACAACACAATCAAGTTAAGTCCGGACATATATTAAGATTAGAATTGCAAGATATGTTGAATAGCCATGGGATGAGGATTTCTCAATTTCAAGCTGATTCGATGTTAGTATAGAGAACCACTCTCTTGTCCAAGCTCCTAATGTTGTTCCGGAAATGAACCATGTGTTGGGTTCTAAAGTTGACGAGATGAAGGTAGGGTCTCATCAACAAGAACAACTAAAACCTAGACCCAAATTGAACTTTTTAACTGCTTTGAAGGGTTCTGATGTTGATGACAATGAGGGTAGCAAGACCCTTGGCATTAGTTCGGTTCAAATCGCACTTTGCTCCCCCTACTATGACGGATGGTCGTGGTGACAAGAGCTCCTCCACTTGATGTGTTTGAAGATGGCTGCGAATTTTGGAAATCCACCCTAGTTGGTCATTTTGTGGGGCAGAAATTACCGTATCCCGTGGTTAATTCTATTGCCAACAGCATATGGAGCTCCTATGGTCTATCAGAAGTTTTGTCTTCGGATAACGGTTTCTTCATCTTCAATTTTGATTCTATTGATCATGCCACTAATGTCTTGGAACGAGCCCCATGGCACATGGCCAACGGCCTTTGGTGCTTAAACGCTTGGCGTAGAACATGCAATTTTTGAAAGATGATTTGGCCATAGTTCCGGTATGGGTTCGGCTGTATAATGTCCCTCTCGAGTATTGGACTATTAAGGGGTTGAGCTGTGTAGCGAGTGCTATTGGAGCCCCCCTTCATGCGGATCATACGACATTGTTGCGTAAAAGGCTTAGTTACGCAAGAGTTTGCGTTGAGATAAATGCTTCAAGACGCTTGGTTAAGGAATATGATCTTCGCCGTCCAAATGGGTTATTCATACCAATTTCAGCCGAGTACGAATGGATACCGGTCGAAGTGCGTAATTGCAATGTCTTTGGACACACCACGCGCTATGTGCTACTAATAACATTGATAATCTTAAAGTGGTGGCGAGGGGTAAGAGGAATCTAGGAGCTATGAACTCTAAATCTGCGGATAACAAGCGAAATTAGTTTCGGTGGCGGTGTAGTTGGTAAACGAAACAAGGGTTCTGTGAGTGGGGAGAATGCCCCCTTGGCATCTAAAATGGGTAATTATAATGAGAATGGTTGTTCAACATCTGGTATACATATGTCTGATTGTAAGATGATTGATCATGCGACATCGGATGTGCACAATGCTTTGCTTGTCATGAAGATGAAAATCCTTCCTCTCCTCTTGTCTTGAAGAGTTTACGAGAAGACATGAATCGGGAGCAAGGGGCTGCAAGATCTTGCTTTAGATCAAGATATGGACGCAATGAGAGGTGATACTGATGGGGAACAAACCGATAAGGAGTCAACATCAACGATCCCGACAACCCCTCAAACCCCGAATTCCACCGAAAGGGAAACCGTTAATCGGTTAGCAATTAAGGCTAGAGACTCTCTAAAGAAAAAGAAAAAGGGTTCAAAAGCCTCTTCAAAAAAGCATAAGAAATCTGGCTCCTCTCCAGGAGGCACGTCAAGGTAATCTTTGTGTTGCTGTTTGTACTCCTCTCTATTTCCTATGATTATTGGATGTTGGAATATTAGAGGTTTGAATGATCCTATAAAGCATTCAGAATTGCGTCGGCTCATCCATCAAGAGAGGATAGCTCTTTTTTGATCCGGTTGAAACTTCGAGTTAAAGACAAGAATAAAGATAATGTTTCTCAACTTCTTCGTTCTTGGTCCTTCTTGAATAATTATGATTTCTCTTGTCGTGGGCTATTTGGGTTTGTTGGAATGCTTGATCACGGTGAAGGTGGATGTTTTTGGAATGTCAGACCAGGCTATTCATGTTTCTGTCACTATATTAGCTACCAATATCGGTTTCAATACTTCAATTATTTATGGAGACAATAATGCTTCCTTACGTGAGGCATTATGGTCTGATATTGTGAGTCGTAGTGATGGATGGGAGTCAACCCCGTGGATTCTTATGGGTGATTTTAATTCTATCCGCAACCGGTCCGGACGAGTTAGGAGGGTCTACTACGTGGAATGGTACTATGGACAGATTGGATACATGTATTCGAGAAGCGAAAGTAGATGATCTTCGGTATTCAGGTATGCATTATACTTGGTCGAACCAATGTCCTGAGAATCTAATTATGCGAAAACTAGATAGAGTGCTTGTCAATGAGAAGTGGAATCTGAAATTTCCATTATCGGAAGCGAGATTTTTGCCTTCGGGTATGTCGGACCATTCTCCTATGGTGGTAAGGGTTATTGGCAATTATCAGAACATAAAGAAACCATTCAGATTCTTCGATATGTGGATGGATCATGACGAGTTCATGCCCTTGGTGAAGAAGGTATGGGATTAGAATTCGGGGGGTTGTCCAATGTATCAGCTGTGTTGCAAACTAAGAAAGCTAAAGCAGGAATTGAAACTTTTCAATATGGCTCACTTCTCCAACATTTCGGATAGAGTGAAAGATGCAAAAAACGAAATGGATAAGGCTCAACGGGCTCGCATACAGGGGCATGAGAATCCAATTTTGTGCATGGGAGAAAGGGATGCTTTTCATAAATACGCTTCTACCGTCATTGCTGAAGAGATTTTGTTCAAACAGAAGGCAAGGATACGATGGCTTAGCTTGGGGGACAGAATACTAGCTACTTTCACAAATCAGGAAATGGAAGACGGAATAGAAATAAGCTTCTATCACTTACAAGGGAGGATGGAGAGGTTGTCGAAGGACACGAGGCAGTCAAATCAGAAGTAATTGCATACTTCCATCGTGTGTTAGGAGTTGATCAAATGCCTAGGGTTCTGAACGAGGAAGTGATGGAATCGACAATTAACTTGAAACTGTCTTCAACGCAGCATGTTCTCACACAAGATGTAACAAGGGAGGAGATTAAGCATGCTATGTTTAGTTTGAAGAACAACAAAGCCCCTGGTCCGGATGGCTTTAACGCAGGTTTCTTCAAAAGAATATGGCACATAGTTGGGGAAGATGTAATCAACGCTGTTAGATCCTTCTTTCAGACTCGTAGAATGCTTAAAGAAATGAATGCTACATCCATTTCCCTTATTCCTAAAGTTGCTAATCCTACAAGGTTGACAGATTTCCGTCCTATATCTTGCTGCAATACAGTGTACAAATGCATCGTTAAGATTCTAGCTGGGAGAATCAAAGTTGTTTTGCCATCCTTAGTTGGCCCATATCAGACTGCTTTTATCTCAGGACGGAGAATCAGTGATAACATTCTTTTGTCTCAGGAACTAATGAAACGCTATCATAAATCTACGGGACCCTTTCGTTGTGCTATGAAAGTTGATCCGATGAAGGCTTATGACTTCGGTGCGGTGGGATTTCGTTGGCGCTATGTTAATAAAAATGGGATTCCCTAGAACGTCATTGATTGGATCATGGTTTGTGTTACATCATGTCAATTCTCTATCAACGTCAATTGTGATCTTGCATGTTACTTTCAATTGGGAAGAGTGCTGAGACAAGGGGATCCATTGTCCCCATATTTGTTTGTCCTATTTATGGAAATCCTGTCGGGGCTATTCTGCAAGATGAGTGCCAACCAAGAATTCAAGTTCCACTGGAGTGCAAGAAGGACAAAATTTCTCATCTTTGTTTTGCTGATGACTTGATGTGCATCATGGGAATTGTAATCCATCTTGTAAAGCTAAAACTAATATGCAAGAGGATTCAGATGGTCCAATGACAAGAGGGAGAGCGAAACAACTACAAAGGGCCTTGACAAGTCAAATTGGAATGATTGAAGCTGTGTCGGAGTTAAAAATTAGCAATCAATTTGAAATCGGTTCAAGGATGTTTATTTGCCTACAATTGGAACTTGGAGATGGGAAAAGCCCTTAATGGTTCTTTTGATGCTGGGCTACTTGAATTTGGGTTGATATGCAAATAAGTGAAGGAATTGATGTTGTTTATGGTCAGAACAGCAAATGAATTTGAACCTGAATTTGAAGTCATCCATTGCATGTGAAAACAAGACTAATCTAGGTGAATTTCAAGTTCAGAACATGTTCTTTCTAGATTGTCCAACCATGATTGCATTGGACTTTTGTGTAAGAAGATATGGTTGTTTTAAATTTGGTCTGTTTATGTTAGAAAGGTCAAAAAAACGTGTGCTAGTTAATTTGTCTAGGTTAGTTTGTCAAAGTCTATTTTTTGGGCTTGACTTCTGCCATGTTGAATTTTTCCTAACTTTGGAGGGATGTTCCAGTTATAAATATAGTATCAGAATATGTAATAAATGACTTTTGACCAATATTTGAAACTCAATTCACAGAATTACGAGTTGTTCTTCCAAATTAATTTTGTGAAGAACCCTACCTGACTTATCACTCTTCAATCACAAAGAGTGTGGCGTCGAAATCCTAGATTGATCTTTGTGGCGTCCAGATCGACTTATCAAACTATCATTCTAGTCTATCCCCCATCTTATTTACCTTATAATCACTATAATCCAGCCTAAACACCAAAAGAAAGACAACACAACCAGACCCATCCTTCATCCATTTTTCATAAGATTCATTGTTGCCGGATTTGAATCATTCACGGCACATCATGACTTGATGATTTTTAGCAACGGGATGTAAACTCAATCCGTATGATCGGAACCGTGCTCAAAAAGTTTCAAGATCTATCGGTCCGTATCCAAATCCAAACAAAAGCGACATCTTCTTGAGCGGTGTGTTAAATGCTGAGAGGGAACAAATTATTCATATTCTTGGGTTTAAAGAGGGGGAGCTCCCTATGAAATATTTGGGAGTACCTCTTCTCTCGTCCAGACTAAAGGCTATTTATTGTAAGGGCCTCGTGGATCGAATCACCTCTAAAGTTCGACATTGGACTTGTAGAACACTCTCGTATGCAGGACGGGTACAACTGATTAATTCAGTCTTATTTTCCATACAGGTCTATTGGGCATCTCTCTTTCTCCTACCTGGGCAAGTAATTAAAAATGTGGAGCAAATTATGAAATCCTTTCTTTGGTCAGGTTCAGATATGAGAACTACTGGGGCTAAAGTGGCTTGGGATCAGGTATGTCTTCCAAAAAAGGAGGGGGGGCTAGGAATAAAAAGGATAACAGAATGGAACAAGATTGCTTTGTTGAAACACATTTGGAACCTGTGCAATGACTCAGATGGCTCAATATGGTCTACTTGGATCGATCCAATCTGTTGTGAGGTAGGAATTTCCGGACAATCAAGACGCCCACGACTGCTCTTGGGCTTGGGGAAAGATTCTAAAGCTCGGATCCTTAGCATGGCCAAGATGAAGTACATCATAGGAGATGGAATGACAACCTCTCTATGGTTTGATAATTGGCATCCTCACGGCCCACTCGCGATTCTTACGGAGAAAGATTCATCTATGATTCAGGTATGGCCAAGAACGCTGAAGGTGAATGTGCTAATTCAGAACTCAGAATGGAAAACTCCTACCACCCAAGCTATTGGTTGGCACCCTATTATAAAAGCTATTCCTTCCAATTCTAATCCTAAGATGGGGCAAAAGGATGAGATAGTTTGGTTGGATTCGCCAAATCACAGATTCTCGGTCAAATTAGCTTGGGAACAACTAAGACGTCATCGTCAGATGGTTAAATGGCATGACATTGCGTGGTTCAAGAATGCTGTTCCAAGACATTCATTTCTTCTATGGATGGCTATCCAACAGAAACTCACAACTCAAGATAAACTTCATCGGTTTGGTATACATGGTCCCAATAGATGCTCACTCTGTCTCCGCAACAATGCGGCTCACAACCACTTGTTCTTTGACTGCTCCTATACTAAAGCGATCTGGTGGGATGTTTGTGACAGATGCGACATTCCAAGAATGACAAAAGGCTGGGATGAATGGATTCGATGGGCCACCATCTCTTGGCATGGCAAAAGTTTCGTCAATTTTTCTCGTGAACTGAGTTTTGCAGCTACGGTGTATCATGTATGGCAAGAGCGGAATGCAAGGATCTTTGCTGGAATGTCTAGAACTTGAATTTGGTCTTCAATCAAATCGAATGTATCATTCGTGATAAGCTTGATTTGATGAGGAATGTCGTACCAACAAATGAAAACAAAAGGATCCAACGAGCTTGGAGGGTGAATACCATAGATTCTTAATTTGTTAGTCAACTGGTTGTATTGGTTTCCCTCACGAATCTAGTGAGGTTTCAGTTTCAGGGTCGGTTGCTGGCCTTGTAGCCATCTGTTGTTTTATGTTTCTGTTATCATTGTAAATCTGGGGTATGCCCCTTATAATGTTTGTATCTTCTTCTTTTAATACATACGTCAACTTACCAAAAAAAAAAAAAAAAGGTGATGAGTGAAAAAAAACATTTAAGATGGAGCATGGTTTGTATGACTGGTTAGTACTGCCGTTTGGACTTACAATGCACCTAGTACGTTTATGCGTTTTGATGTGCCGTGAATGATTCAAAATCCGGCAACAATGAATCTGACGAAAATGGATGAAGGATGGGTCTAGTTGTGTTGTCTTTCTTTTTGGTGTTTAGGCTGGATTATAGTGATTTTAAGGTAAATAAGATGGGGGATAAACTAGAATGATACTTTGATAAGTCGATCTGGACGCCACAAAGATCAATCTAGGATTTCAACGCCACACTCTTTGTGATTGAAGAGTGATAAGTCAGGTAGGGTTCTTCACAAAATTAATTTGGAAGAACAACTCGTAATTCTGTGAATTAAGTTTCAAATATTAGCCAAAAGTGCCTTATTACATATTCTGATACTATATTTATAACTGGAACATCCCTCCAAAGTTAGGAAAAATTCCAAATGGCAGAAGTCAAGCCCAAAAAATAGACTTTGACAAACTAACCTAAACAAATTAACTAGCACACGTTTTTTTGACCTTTCTAACATAAACAGACCAAATTTAAAACAACCATATCTTCTTACACAAAAGTCCAATGCAATCATGGTTGGACAATCTAGAAAGAACATATTCTGAACTTGAAATCCACCTAGATTAGTCTTGTTTTCACATGCAATGGATGACTTCAAATTCAGGTTCAAATTCATTTGCTGTTCTGACCATAAACAACATCAATTCCTTCACTTATTTGCATATCAACCCAAATTTAAGTAGCCCAGCATCAAAAGAACCATCAAGGGCTTTTCCATCTCCAAGTTCCAATTGTAGGCAAATAAACATCCTTGAACCATTTTCAAATTGATTGCTAATTTTTAACTCCAACGCAGCTTCAATCATTCCAATTTGACTCGTCAAGGCCCTTTGTAGTTGTTTCGCTCTCGCTCTTGTCATTGGACCATCTGAATCCTCTTGCATATTAGTTTTAGCTTTACAAGATGGATTATAATTCCCATGATGCACATCATCAGCCCCGGGTTGAAAATGATTTGTCCTCAAATCAGAATCGTCATCGTCGTCCAAGTATGGAGTCAAGTCTTGCACATTAAAAGTAGCTGATACGTTGTAATCACCAGGAAGATCTACCTTATACGCATTGTCATTCACCTTCTCTATAATCCGAAATGGACCATCAACTCTTGGCATCAACTTGGACTTACGTTTGCTTGGGAATCTGCCCTTGCTAATATGAATCCAAACAAGATCTCCAGGTTCAAACCTAACCATTTTCCGCCCCTTGTTAGCTTGTTTAGCATACTTTGTCGTTTTCTCCTCAATATGTAATCGAACCTGCTCATGTAGTTTCTTCATCAATTCTGCCTTTCTAATTCCATCCATAGATGTCCTCTCATCAATTGGAATATGAACAAGATCAATAGGAACACAAGGATTAAAGCCATACACAACCTCAAATGGTGAAAATTTTGTAGCCCCATGCACACTACGATTATATGCAAACTCCACAACAGGCAAACAAGTATCCCAACTCTTCAAATTCTTATGTATAACAGCTCGTAACAAGGAAGATAAAGTTCGGTTTACTACCTCGGTTTGTCCATCGGTTTGTGGATGACATGCCGATCTTGAAAAGTAACTCGTTCCAAGCTTCCTCCAAAGAGTCTTCCAAAAGTGGCTTAAGAACTTTGTATCACGATCAGAGACAATGCTTTTAGGAACTCCATGCAAACGAACAATCTCTTGAAAGAACAAATCAGCAACATGTACTGCATCGTCAGTTTTGTTGCAAGGAATGAAATGAGACATTTTGGAGAATCGATCAACCACGACCATTATTGAATCCTTTCCACGCTGTGTTCTTGGTAACCCAAGTACAAAGTCCATGCTAACATCCATCCATGGTTGCTCTGGAATAGGCAGTGGCATATACAGTCCATATGCATTCTCTTTACCCTTAGCTTTCTTGCAAATAGCACATCTCTCAATCACCTTGTGCACATCCCGTAACATGCTAGGCCAAAAGAAATGTTCTTTCAGCAGCTCATAAGTCTTCTCCCCAAAATGACCACTAAGACCACCACCATGAGCCTCTCGCACAAGCAACTCCCGTAACGATCCTGAAGGAATACACATTCTGCCCATTTTGAACAAGTAACCTTCATGCATAAAGAACCCATCACAAGCTCCCTTTGCACATTCGACAACCACATTAGCAAAGTAGGAATCATTAGCATACTGTTCCTTTACTTGTTCAAAACCCATCAGCTTTGCATTCAATATAGAGATCAGTGCAAACCTCCTAGAAAGAGCATTAGCAACCACATTAACTTGCCCTTTCTTGTACTTTATGACATAAGGAAATGACTCCATAAACTCCACCTATTTAGCATGTCTGTGATTCAGCTTGCTTTGGCCCTTAAGATACTTCAAGGATTCATGATCAGTATGTATAACAAATTCTTTAGGCACCAAGTAGTGCTGCCATACCTCTAGAGCCCGAATCAAAGCATAGAACTCCTTGTCGTAAATAGAGTAGTTCAAACGTGCTCCATTTAACTTTTCACTGAAGAATGCAATCAGCCTCTTTTCTTGCAGCAAGACAGCCCCAATTCCAACTCCGGAAGCATCACACTCTATTTCGAATGTTTTAGCAAAGTCTGGAAGTGCTAAAACTGGAGCAGTACACAACTTTTCCTTAATTAGCTCAAAAGCTTTCTGCGCATCTTCAATCCATCTAAACTCGTTCCCTTTTTTCAAGCATTCTGTCATAGGAGCAACAATAGAGCTGAAGTCTTTCATAAATCGCCTGTAGAAAGAAGCTAAACCATGGAAACTCCTCACATCAGCGATACTAGCAGGTTTTGGCCAGTCTCGAATTGCCTCAATTTTCTCCTCATCAACCTTAACTCCCTTGCTAGAGATAATATACCCAAGAAACACGACACTTTCTTTACAGAAGTAACACTTTGTGAGTTTCCCATACAACTTAGAATCTCGCAAAGTTTCAAACACAACTCTAAGATGCTTCATATGATCATCAAAGGTCTTGCTATACACCAGGATATCATCAAAATATACTACAACAAACAGCCCAATATACTTCCTCAAAACATGATTCATAAGCCTCATAAATGTACTAGGCGCATTAGATAACCCAAACGGCATTACCATCCATTCATATAACCCCTGTTTAGTTTTAAATGCTGTTTTCCATTCATCTCCTTCTTTCATTCTAATTTGGTGATAACCACTCATCAAATCGACTTTAGAAAACAATGCAGCACCATGCAACTCATCAAGCAAATCATCAAGTCTGGGTATAGGAAATCGATACTTAACTGTTATTTTGTTGATAGCGCGACCCCGTCCATACACATCCTCATGGTACCATCTTTCTTGGGTACAAGCAAAGTAGGTACAGAACATGGACTAAGTGATTCTCGCACATAGCCCTTCTCTAAGAGCTCACCAACCTGCCTTTGAATCTCCTTTGCTTCCTCTGGATTACATCTGTATGCTGGTCTGTTAGGAAGTGAAGCTCCCGGCACCAAATCAATTTGATACTCAATTCTGCGAATAGGTGGTAACCCTTTAGGTAATTCATCTGGAAACACATCTTTAAATTCTTCAAGCAATTCTTTAATCTGTATTGGTAAGTCCAATCTTTCTACTTGTAGTAATTGCTTTGCCCAGATCATGAAAACAGCCCCCGCTGAAGCTAATGCTTGTTTGATGTCTCCTTTTTTGGCTAACAATAGCCCCTTATGTGATTTCACCTCCTTTTGTTGGCTTAGCATTTGATCCTCTCTAACCTGTTGAGAACTCAATGGTAACAAGTTCACCTTCTTTCCATTCAGCATAAAAGAATAAGTGTTCTTTCGTCCATTATAGGTCACATCCTTATCAAACTGCCATTGGACGACCCAGCAACAAATGGCTAGCTGACATCGGCGCAACGTCACACAAAACCTCTTCATGATAGGTTTTAATAGAGAAAGGTACACGGACTTGCTTTGTCACCCGAATCTCCCCATTCTCATTCAGCCATCGCAAACTGTACGGCCTAGGATGTGGAAGGGTAGTTAAACCCAATTTCTCCACCAAGGTAGTTGACGCAACATTAGTGCAACTTCCATTATCGATGATCATCCCACACACCTTATCTCGAATTTGACATCGAGTATGGAAGATGTTCTCGCGTTGCTCATCACTAACGTCAATTTGTGCATTCAGAACCCGTTGCACAACCAACAAATCTCCCTTCACTGGTTCGAAATCCTCTTCTTGTTCAGCCACTTGTACCTCATCTTCATCTTCAGTTTCAACCTCATCTCCACTGATCAGCTCTCCATGATCCCCATGCAAAATCATCACCCTTTTATTTGGACATTCCGAAGCAATGTGCCCATGTCCTAAGCACTTGATGTCCCGAGACCTCCTAGGATGTTGAGGTTCTGTCACCTTCTCCTTTCCCTTCAAAGAATCAGAACTGGTATTCCCCTTAGTAAACTCCACCTTCTCATCTCGTTTAGGTGTGCTCCATGTTCGTGTAGGTGTAGAAACAGCCCTTGTTGTGCTTGACGTAGTTACACCAGTTCGAACACCTCCTCGTTTCTGCTGCCTCTCTACTCGAGTTGCAAGCTTTATAACTTCCTCAAGGAAGATGTATGGCTGTAATTCAACAACATTAGCTATATCCTTCCTCAACCCTCCAAGAAATCTAGCTATTGTTTGCTCTTGGGGTTCCATCAATTCACATCGAATCAGCAGCAACTCAAACTCTTTCACATACTCTTCCACGCTCAAAGATCCTTGTCGTAAAGTCTGAAGTCTGATGTATAGCTCCTGTTTATAGTAATCAGGAACAAATCTCTTCTTCATCACTCTTTTCATTGTTGCCCACGTTGTAATCTCCTCTTCTCCATCCCTTCTCCTCTGAATCTTTAAGTTTTCCCACCATAAAAGAGCATAATCCGTAAACTCAAGTGCTGCCACCTTGCACTTCCTTTCTTCAGAATATTCATACCATTCAAACACCTTTTCAACCTTCTGAATCCACTCCAAGTATTCCTCGGGTGAACTACTTCCTCTAAACGGTGGAATCTTAAGTTTGAGACCATTAGGAGGATTATAATTCTGCCTTCTTGGTCTGCCCCTATCGTCGGCCTCATCATCCCCATTTGGATCTTCGTCAGCTTCTATAATATCATTTCGTGGCACCCTAAGTGCTTGCCTCTGTTGGGGTTGCAAATTATTTCTTTGCATCATTTGCATAAGGGTATTCAATTGTTCACGAATTCTAGTCATTTCATCCCGAATCTCAGCATGAGATCGTTGTAAGCCCATAACCTGTGCCTGTTCCAAACTTAACCCTCTTGGCAAATCTTCTTTATCTCCAGCCATAATTAAGTTTATCAACCTTAATTCCAGCAAGCCTTTCTTCTATTTTTTTTTGCTCCCGCCTTAGATAACAACTGATGCTCTGATACCAGATGATGTGCCGTGAATGATTCAAAATCCGGCAACAATGAATCTGACGAAAATGGATGAAGGATGGGTCTGGTTGTGTTGTCTTTCTTTTGGTGTTTAGGCTGGATTATAGTGATTTTAAGGTAAATAAGATGGGGGATAGACTAGAATGATACTTTGATAAGTCGATCTGGACGCCACAAAGATCAATCTAGGATTTCGACGCCACACTCTTTGTGATTGAAGAGTGATAAGTCAGGTAGGGTTCTTCACAAAATTAATTTGGAAGAACAACTCGTAATTCTGTGAATTAAGTTTCAAATATTGGCCAAAAGTGCCTTATTACATATTCTGATACTATATTTATAACTGGAACATCCCTTCAAAGTTAGGAAAAATTCAACATGGCAGAAGTCAAGCCCAAAAAATAGACTTTGACAAACTAACCTAGACAAATTAACTAGTACATGTTTTTTTGACCTTTCTAACATAAACAGACCAAATTTAAAACAACCATATCTTCTTACACAAAAGTCCAATGCAATCATGGTTGGACAATCTAGAAAGAACATGTTCTGAACTTGAAATCCACCTAGATTAGTCTTGTTTTCACATGCAATGGATGACTTCAAATTCAGGTTCAAATTCATTTGCTGTTCTGACCATAAACAACATCAATTCCTTCACTTATTTGCATATCAACCCAAATTCAAGTAGCCCAGCATCAAAAGAACCATTAAGGGCTTTTCCCATCTCCAAGTTCCAATTGTAGGCAAATAAACATCCTTGAACCAATTTCAAATTGATTGCTAATTTTTAACTCCAACGCAGCTTCAATCATTCCAATTTGACTCGTCAAGGCCTTTTGTAGTTGTTTCGCTCTCGCTCTTGTCATTGGACCATCTGAATCCTCTTGCATATTAGTTTTAGCTTTACAAGATGGATTATAATTCCCATGATGCACATCACGTTTAATGAATCATGTGTTGCGTGCATTCATAGGAATGTTTGTGGTTGTGTATTTTAATGACATTCTAATCTATGACAAGAACTTAATAGAGCATCTTGATCATTTGTGTAATGTACTTGGTGTGTTGTGTAGTGAGAAATTGATGCGAATCTCGTGATCACGTGGTTACGCAACCCACAATCAAGATTGAGATCTGATCCCGAAAAGCCGAAATAGGTCTGATAGGAGTGTGACACAATGAAAACCTGCCCTAAGGCACCAGCACTATTGGATTGAGTAGAATGCCGCCACGAAGCTAGTTAATCTTCGATAAGTCAGATTCAGTTCGTTCAAGAACTGAAGAATGCAATAATCACCCTTACACGTTAAAACTAAAAAATTCAGAAGTAATTTCATTAAAGCTGCCGAAATTTTGACTTACATGAGTTTAAATAGTTTTTGAAAAATTAACTCTAATGGACCCTTTATATGGACTTATATGAGGTCCACTCAAAATTGACCCAAAACCCTAAACTGAAAAGACCATAACTTAATCCAAACAAGCCTTGGATTCTAACTAAAAATAAAGTATTAATTAAGCCCAAACAAGCCTTGGGCTGTAGCTAACAAAATAAAATAAAGCCCCCAATATTAAATCCATGTTCTTTCATGAGAAGAAGAGAAGGAAGTAAAATATTACAGAACTGATTCAATGCTTATTTATAGCCTTCCATGTAGCCCCTTAATCCTAGAAACAAAAGAAAAAGGTAGCCACCCATGTAGTTTCCAAGTTGTAGTAGGATTCTTTTGTTTCCTTTGTTGTCCTCACCTCATGCCCCAAATAAGGTTGTATTTGACCCCTCTTGCACATGGATAAGATGTATTAGGGTCCCCTTTTGATACTCTAATGGACCTTTCAATTCTGACTTGGTTAAAACATTCAAAACCAACGCATTCAATGCCTCTTTTAATGCCTTTGTCTTGGACCGAGTCATTGGACCATTTGGAACATGTAATGGGTCATTGCTGGTGTTTCTGGGTTGGTTCACATCAGAAATTATATGCTAATCTTAAAAAGTGTGCCTTTTGCATGGAGAAAATTGTGTTTATTGGCTATGTTGTAACTGCACACAGGGTATCGAGATGGATGAGAAGGAAGTTAAGGCCATCCGGGATTGGCCTACACCTGAATCGGTAAGTGAGGTAAGGAGTTTTCATGGGTTAGCTAGTTTTTACAAGCGTTTTGTGAAATATTTCAGTGCAATAGCTGCACCCTTAAATGAAGTTGTTAAAAAGTCAGTTGGGTTTAAATAGGGGGAGGAACAAGAATTGGCTTTTGTTCTTTTGTAAGAGAAATTATATTTTGCACCTGTTTTGGCTTTACTTGACTTTACAAAAGCATTTGAAATAGAATGTGATGCATCTATAATTGGAATAGGTGTTGTTTTGATGCAGGATCGGAGACCTATTGCATATTTCAGTGAGAAGTTAAGTGGAGGGACCTTAAACTATCTCACTTACGACAAAGATTTCTATGCATTGGTAAGAGCACTTGAGACATGGCAGCATTACTTGTGGCTAAAAGAGTTCGTAATCCATTCGAATCATCAGTCCTTAAAACATCTGAAAGAACAAGGTAAGTTGAATAAGAGACATGCAAAATAGGTTGAATTCATTGAAACCTTTCCTTACGTAATCAAGTATAAGCAGGGCAAAAAGAACATCGTAGCTGATGCACTTTCACGTAGGTATGTTCTTTTACACACTATGAATACTAGATTGCTAGGCTTCGAATATGTGAAGGAATTGTATGATAATGATTCTGACTTTGCCGAGATTTATAATGCATGTGGACATTCAGTGTAAGGCTCGACCCATTCCCCCTTGCAGAATATTGTCCGCTATGGTTCAACCCAACCCGACTGCCACGCCTCATGGTTTTGTTTCTGGTAGCCCATAGGCCCCAAAACACGTCTTACAAGGTTAGGTACCAACTGCCTTAATATGCCCTGACTCTGGACACTCTTCTTTCGATGTGGGATGTTACAATCCCCCCATCTTAAGAACGAGCCGTCCTCGGCTCTGATACCATATGTAAGGCCCGACCCACTCCCCCATGCAGAATATTGTCCGCTATGGCTCAGCCCAACCCGGCTTCCAAGCCTTACGGTTTTGTTTCTAGCAGCCTATAGGCCCCAAAACGCATCCTACAAGGTTAGGTACCAACTGCCTTAATATGCCCTGGCTCTAGACACTCTTTTTTCAATGTAGGATGTTACATTCAACTTCTAGTAAGTTTTATTTGATGGATGGTTATTTGTTCAAAGAGAATAGATTGTGTGTTTCTGCTAGTTCTTTGCATGAATTGCTTGTTCGTGAAGCACATGGGGGTGGTTTAATGGGTCACTTTGGGGTTCTGAAAACCTTGGATGTATTGCATGAGCATTTCTATTGGCCAAAGATGAAAAGAGATGTGCACCAAATTTGTGAACAGTGCAATGCTTGTAAAAAGGCAAAATCTAGAGCACAACCGCATGGACTATATACACCATTACCTGTGCCTACTAAACCTTGGGTAGATATCTCTATGGACTTTGTTTTAAAAACACCTAGGTCAAAGAAAGGTAAAGACTCTATTTTTGTTGTGGTTGATAGGTTTTGTACATTTCATTGCATGCCATAAAACAGATGATGCATCTCATATCGCAGACTTGTTCTTTAGAGAGATTGTACGTTTGCATGGCATTCCTAAGACTATAATGTTAGATCGTGATGTTAAATTCCTTACTACTTTTGGAAGATCTTATGGGGAAAGTTGGGAACTAAACTCTTATTTTTGACAACATGTCATCCTCAAACAGATGGACAAATTGAGGTAGTGAATAGAACATTATCCCAACTTTTGCGTGTTGTAATTCAAAAGAATTTAAAAAGTTGGGAAGAATGTTTGCCTTTTGTTGAATTTGCTTATAATAGAATTGTGCATTTGACCATTGGTTTTTCTCCTTTTGAAATTGTTTATGGTTTTAATCCACTAACTCCTACGGACTTAATTCCTTTACCTTTTAAAGAAATGGTAAGTTTAGATGGTGAAAAAAAGGCAAAGATTGTGAGACAACTCCATGAGGGAGTTCAACTGCATATAGAGAAAAAGAACAGACTTTACGCTTCTAAAGCAAATAAGGGATGTAAATTGGTTGTTTCCAACCCGGTGATTGGGTTTGGGTGCACATACGCAAGGAACGATTTCCTATCCAAAGGAAATCAAAATTACAGCCTCGTGGTGATGGTCCATTTAAGGTTTTAGAGAGAATCAATGACAACACATACAAAATTGACCTTCCAAATGAGTATAGTGTTAGTGCTACCTTTAATGTTGCTGATCTTATGTTGTTTGACACAGATTTTGATTCGAGGTCAAATCGTTTCGAGGAGAGAGGGGATGATGTGAACCACTCCAGAAACACCAGCAAGGACCCATTACATGTTCCAAATGGTCCAATGACTTGGTCCAAGACAGAGGATTGAACGCATTGGTTTTGAACGTTTCAACGAAGTTAGAATTGAAAGGTCCATTAGAGTATCAAGAGGAGACCCTAGTACAACTCATCCATGTGCAAGAGGGGTCCAATGCAACCTTATTTGGGCCATGAGGTGAGGACAACAAAGGAAACAAAAGAATCCTACTACAACTTGGAAACAACATGGGTGGCTACCTTTTCCTTTTATTTCTAAGATTAAGGAGCTGCTTGGAAGGCTATAAATAAGACTTGAATTAGTTCTGTAATATTTTACTTCCTTCTCTTCTTCTCATGGTAGAACATGGATTTAATATTAGGGGCTTTATTTTATTTTGTTGGCTACAACCCAAGGCTTGTTTGGGCTTAATTAATACTTTGTTTTCAGTTAGGATCCAAGGCTTGTTTGGATTAATTTATAGGCTTTTCTGTTTAGGGTTTTGGGTCAGTTTTGAGTGGATCCCATCCACATAGGGGGCCCATTAGGGTTAATTTTTCAAGAACTATTTAAACTCATGTAAGCTAAAATTTCGGTAGTTTTGATGATTATAACTTCTGAATTTTTCAGTTTTATACGCGTGAGAATGATTCTTGCATTCTTTGGTTCTTGAACGAGTTAAATTTGACTTATCAAAGATTAACTGGCTTCGTGGTGTCATTCTACTCATTCCAATAGTGTTGGTGCCTTGAAACAGGTTTTAATTGTCTCACACTTCTATCAGACTTATTTCGGCTTTTCGGGATCAGATCTCAATCTTGATTGTGAGTTGCGTGATCACGAGGTTCGCATCATTAATGGACTTATATGAGGACTTATATGGACTTATATGAGGCTCACTTACAATTAACTCAAATAACTAATAATAAACAAAAAGACTAAAAAATAATAAAAATCTAAAATTAATATTCTATATATGCTAGAATCAAATTTGCACCCCTAAGAAATCTCAAATGGACTAGGAAATCTAATCTAAATATGTTAATTCTAAAGTCTTCTTACCTTGTTTTACTTATTTTGCATGGACAATTAATGAAGAAAATCTTCCTCTTTTATACCTGCCAATTTAGTTCCTTCATATAAACTAAAATGTCATTAAATACCATAAGTCATTCTTTCCTTGTGTAGCTAGGATGAATGAGGAATCCTTGTAAGAAAAGGATTTTGAAACATTAATGAATCCTTGCCACACTTGGAAACTATGTTGCAGCCCATTAAAGATCCTTGTAGAACTAGGAGATTCCCAAAACAAGCTATCACATTCTTGTAGAAAAAGGATCCTTGCCAAATATGAAATCAAAAGAAAGTAAATAACAAAATTCATACAACTTGTTCTGACCTATATCACAAGTCCTTTCTGAACTCTGATTCACCTAAAAGTTTATCCCAACATAGACAAATACCTTTGGAATCTTCTAGTAAAGTTTCAGCTTGATCCAATGGTTGAATTTGGAGTTATGCCTCAATAGCATAAAACTGGATAGTAGAAACGTTTACGCAAAAGTCCAAATCTGACTTGATGCGAACCTTGTGATCACGTGGTCACGCAACCCACATGCAAAGACACCAATTCCTGAAAATCCAAGTAAATTAGGTTTGATAGAAGTGTGATACAAAGATAACTTGTACCTAGGCACCAACACTATTAGAAATGGAAAACCCCCACCAAACGAATATTGATTCACAAACTAGAAGTATAAGGATGACGCTACGAAGCTAGTTGTTCTTCAATAAGTCATTTTCAGTTCTTTAGAGAAACCATGGAAGGGAGATTATCCCACCAACACACAACAAGTGCGACAAACAAGAAGTTTTATTAATCTGAATTGTCTAACCCTTACATGTTTGGTTATGCCTTTATTTATACTGACTCTATACTTAAGGAAACCCTAATGGACCCCCCTTAGGTGGACTTATATGAAGCCCACTTACAATTGACCCAAATAAGTAATAATAACCCAAAGACTAAGAAGAAAATAATAAAAATCCAAAAATTATCATCCTAAATATGCTAGAATCAGATTTGTCACCCTTAAGAAGTCCCAAATAAACTAGAAAATGTGATTTGAAGGTAGAATTAATTCTGAAGTCTTCTTTCCTTGTTTTAACTAGGATGAATAAGGAATCCTTATAAGAAAAGGATTTTGAAACATTTATGAATCCTTGTCACACTTGGAAACTATATTGCAGCCCATTAAAGATCCTTGTAGAGGTAGGAGATTCCCAAAACAAGCTGTCATATCCTTGTTGGAAAAAGATCCTTGCCAAATAGAAAGTCCACAAGTCAAAGGAAAGTAAATAACAAAATTCATACAGCCTCTAATGACCCTATTGTGATGCCTTCCCGAACTCTGATTGACCTGAAATTTTAACCCAATGTATGACAACATGTCATGAGACTCCATGTAAAATTGCAGCCCGGTTCAATTGTTGGATTGAGAATTTGAACCCAACGAATATTGATTGCGAATGAGAAGTATAAGGATGATGCCATGAAGTTAGTTGTTCTTCGATAAGTTATTTTTTCAGTTCTTTAGAGAACCAAGGAAGGGAGATTATCCCACCAACACACAACAAGTGCGGCAAAAGAAGTTTATTGATCTGAAAATTACGTAACCTTACATGTCTGGTTATGTCCTTATTTATATTGTCTCCAAACTAAAATAAATCCTAATGGACCCCTTATATGGACTTATATGAGGGCCCACCTATAATTAAACCCAAATATAACCGAAAACATAAAGAAATAAAAATAACATGAAGTCTGGTATTATTTTGCCGCATATAACATGAGAAAATAAAACCTAATTAATCTAATTTGGTTTCCTTGCTGCCACCCCTTTCTTTTCCTTGATTAGCTTGGATTTCCTTGTATAACTTGGACAAATAACAAAGCAAATTTCCTTCTTTGTTGCTGATTTAATTACTTTTCTTTCTAGGTTAGGAAAAACATTAAATAATCCTCCCCTCTTTAGGAACAAAAGCTAACCGACTTCCTTACTTAATTAGAAGAATAAATTGCTAACTTTCTATCAAGTAGCATAGGAGAAACAAGCCTAATAAGGTTGCTATGGGGCCAGACCATCAGCCTTTTGTTCCACGCGAATTGGGCTCTTCTTAGACCTGAATTAGATGAATTAAAGGTTGTCTTTCATGCTCTTTAAATCTTCCAAGCTCCTTTAGGTCCATCTGGCTCCATATATATCATTCTATACAAGCCCAGTCAATGCTTCTTTAAGCTTCTTTGCCGTAACTCTTATAATTGGCCTAATTGGCACCTCTAATGGGTCATTGGCTTGATTATGTTTAGTGTTAGGCTGATTCTCATCATGAGCTTGCTTGGATCATATCATCATGGCTTTTCACTCTAATAAAGTTACTACGTCTTTTACCTCACAACTTGCTTTCTTTTGGTTCCTTAGGAACTGAAATCCATAAATCAAAGTAAGTAGTCTTCACAGCGCAATCCAATTATAATTCTTAGACTCAAGAATCAATAAATATACTGAAAACAAAGCAAAACTACAATTACGATTTCATGGGTTACAATGCAAATTTATACAAATTATGGACGACACGAAGACAAGAAATAAAATAGAAGCAAAAAGTAGAAAAACCAATTAATCAAATCCTAAATAAACCAATTATAATATATATATATATATATATATATATATATATATATATATATATATATATATATATATATATATATAAATTGGATGAAAACAAACAGTAAGTATCATGTTTTGGAATTTGACGCATATTTGACCTAAGACGTAATTTTTACATAACAGAATTGAAACATAGACCAAAAGAAGTCAAAATAATCTCAAATTCAATATTTAGTATTATGAAACCAAATAAACAACAAATATCAGTTTATATATTGTTCTCTTGTGTCTAGGTACCCAAACCATATGATCCGTTTGCGGCAGAATTGAACCTTGAATTAAAACCTGAAGCAAACGATATCAAAACAAGCCTAAATTTAATATATGGTGCGATCTCACCCCTAGTAGACAAGATATGAAGTTTCAATTTGATTCCGAGGTGGTTTGCTTATCCTTCACTAAGAGTTGTGTTTATGCAGCATAATTGAATTATCCTTCAAATTTCTAACCACTAAGAGTTGTATATAAATGCTCATGCAATACATACAAGGTTTTTGCAACCCCAAAGTGACCCATTAAACCACCCTTATGTGTTACGAACAAGTAACTCATACAAAGAACTAGCAGGAACATACAATCTATTCTCTTTAAACAAGTAACCATCCATCAAATAAAACTTACCCAAAATCGAATGTCTATATGCATTATAAATCTCAGCAAAGTCATAATCATTATCATACAATTCCTTCACATATTCAAAGAATAACAATCTAGTATTCATGGTGTTTAGAAGAACATACATACGTGAAACTGCATTAGCTATACTATGTTCTCTTTGCCTTGCTTATACTTGATTACATAACGAAAATTTTTCTTATTGAGTGATCCAATCATCCAAAGATTTCGACCCCTATTATTTCCAAGAAAACTAATCTATTTTAACGGGTGACCTGCCCAAACACTCACACTCATCTATTTTCATGGGCAACCTGCCTACATACACTCACCGTGGTCTATTTTCGTGGGTGACCTGCCCACACACACTCACTCTGGTCTATTTTCATGGGCGACCTACCCACACACGCTCTCTCTGGTCTATTTTCTTTAGCAACCTTCCCATTCACACTTAACGTGGTCTATTTTCATGGGCGACCTGCCCACACACACACTTACCTTGGTCTATTTTCATGGGCGACCTGCCCACACACACTCACCTTGGTCTATTTTTATGGGTGACCTGCCCCGTTAAACTCCAAAAGAATTTCAGAAATTGGTCTCATTATCCTAAGTGACCTACCCATTTTGAAATCTAAACACTAATCTATTTTGACAGGTGACCTATCCATTTAAATTCCTAAAGAATTTCAGCAAGCGTCTATGCTTCCCTGAAATTGGTCTCATTATCCTAGGTGACCCACCCATTTTAAAATCCAAACACTGTTTATTTTCATGAGTGACCTACCCAATTAAATTCGAAAAAAATTTCAGCAAGCGTTTAACTTTCCTGAATTTGGTCTCATTATCTTGGATGTCATGTCCAATTTGAAATTCAAACACTAATCTATTTTCATGGGCGACCTGCCTTTCTAAATTTCAAAAGAATTTCAGCAAGCATTCATGCTCCCCTAAAATTGGTCTCATTATCTCGGGTGACCCTCCCATTTTGAAATCCAAATACTGGTCTATTTTCACAGGCGACCTGTTCTTATTTAGAAGATGGTCAATTTTCATGGGCGACCTGACCCTTTTCAGAAATTGGTATACTTTCATGGGAGATGTGCCCTTTCCAAGAAGATGGTCTATTTTCATGGGTAACCTGCCCTTTTTTTGATTCATCAAAATCTTGTTGGATTTCATCGAGGATTTTTTTCTAAAAATATTAAAAAATATTTATGCAATGCTTTAGGGTTATATGACATACATGCATCCCTACCTAGTTTGAAATATAAACCCCCCTCTTTGATGTTCCGTCACAAGGTGCTTTTGCAATCCAAAGCCTTCTCAGCTTTTCTGATTCACTGGCTAGTCGGAGTCTACCGTAAATATAATTGCAGGCCCATCCTGGGCTGCCTATAATGATTACTACTCTCATTGTTTATCAAGTTTGATAATGCCTCAAAGTATGGTGTTGTTTGAGTGTCCAGTTTGCCTTGTGTAGCTTTCTTTTAATATTAAATGCCATCCTGAATTGAGAACAACTTGGATACTCTTTGTCCTATGACAATGTTGTGTGCTTTTTAACATTTCTGACACACACTTTAGGGGGTTTAAGGTGATTTCCCTAACAAAGCTTTTTGCAAGATTTACCTTATCTTTTAAAAAATCCAAGATTCATTAATGCCATGTTAAAAGTGTTTTATCATGGCACTTGGTGTAAGAGATGACCTACTTTGAGAAGGTTTAAAACTCATTTGAAGTTTTGTGTTTGGATTCTCTCAACATGAACAAAAGACAAAAAGTTTTTTATTTTACCATCATTTTCACAACTAATTCCTTAATTGCACCATTTATCAATCCGTTTTACTTGCTTAATTAGAAAGGTCTTTTTAGGTGTGTAGTAAAGGTTGAGTTACATGTTTATCAGAAAAGAAATTTACAGGCTCAAATGTGTGTTTAATGGACTTTAAACCTAGGGATCGCCATCAACCACTCATTTGCCATGATGTATGATCACTATATTTTCATTGGAAAGTTTTTTTTTTTCAAAAACTAGGTAGGACTTTCACAAATCAGTAAATGGAAGACAGAATAGAAATAAGCTTCTATCACTTACAAGGGAGGATGGAGAGGTTGTCGAAGGACACGAGGCAGTCAAATCAGAAGTAATTGCATACTTCCATCGTGTGTTAGGTGTTGATCAGATGCCTAGGGTTCTGAACGAGGAAGTGATGGAATCGACAATTAACTTGAAACTGTCTTCAACGCAACAACATGTTCTCGCACAAGATGTAACAAGGGAGGAGATTAAGCATGCTATGTTTAGTTTGAAGAACAACAAAGCCCCTGGTCCGGATGGCTTTAACGCAGGTTTCTTCAAAAGAATGTGGCACATAGTTGGGGAAGATGTAATCAACGCTGTTAGATCCTTCTTTCAGACTCGTAGAATGCTTAAAGAAATGAATGCTACATCCATTTCCCTTATTCCTAAAGTTGCTAATCCTACAAGGTTGACAGATTTCCGTCCTATATCTTGCTGCAATACAGTGTACAAATGCATCGCTAAGATTCTAGCTGGGAGAATCAAAGTTGTTTTGCCATCCTTAGTTGGCCCATATCGATCGCTTTTATCTCGGAACGGAGAATCGGTGATAACATTCTTTTGTCTCAGGAACTAATGAAAGGCTATCATAAATCTACGGGACCTGCTCGTTGTGCTATGAAAGTTGATCTGATGAAGGCTTATGACTCGGTGCGGTGGGATTTCGTTGACGCTATGTTAATAAAAATGGGATTCCCTAGAACAGTCATTGATTGGATCATGGTTTGTGTTACATCATGTCAATTCTCTATCAACGTCAATGGTGAGCTTGCAGGTTACTTTCAAGGGGGAAGAGGGCTGAGACAAGGGGATCCATTGTCCCCATATTTGTTTGTCCTATGTATGGAAATCCTGTCGGGGCTATTCTGCAAGATGAGTGCCAACCAAGAATTCAAGTTCCACTGGAGATGCAAGAAGGACAGAATTTCTCATCTTTGTTTTGCTGATGACTTGATGATTTTTAGCAACGGGGATGTAAACTCAATCCGTATGATCAGAACTGTGCTCACAAAGTTTCAAAATCTATCAGTGTCCGTATCCAAATCCAAACAAAAGCGTCTTCTTGAGCGGTGTGTTAAATGCTGAGAGGGAACAAATTATTCATATTCTTGGGTTTAGAGAGGGGGAGCTCCCAATGAAATATTTGGGAGTACCTCTTCTCTCGTCCAGACTAAAGGCTGTTTATTGTAAGGGCCTCGTGGATCGAATCACCTCTAAAGTTCGACATTGGACTTGTAGAACACTCTCGTATGCAGGACGGGTACAACTGATTAATTCAGTCTTATTTTCCATACAGGTCTATTGGGCATCTCTCTTTCTCCTACCTGGGCAAGTAATTAAAAATGTGGAGCAAATTATGAAATCCTTTCTTTGGTCGGTTCGGATATGAGAACTCTTTGGGGCTAAAGTGGCTTGGGATCGGGTATGTCTTCCAAAAAAGGAGGCGGGGCTAGGAATAAAAAGGATAACAGAATGGAACAAGATTGCTTTGTTGAAACACATTTGGAACCTGTGCAATGACTCAGATGGCTCAATATGGTCTACTTGGATTGGATCCAATCCGTTGCAGGTAGGAATTTCTGGACAATCAAGACGCCACAGAATTGCTCTTGGGCTTGGGGAAAGATTCTAAAGCTCAGATCCTTAGCATGGCCGAAGATGAAGTACATCATAGGAGATGGAATGACAACCTCTCTATGGTTTGATAATTGGCATCCTCACAGCCCACTCGCGGATTCTTACGGGGAAAGATTCATCTATGATTCAGGTATGGCCAAGAACGTGAAGGTGAATGTGCTAATTCAGAACTCAGAATGGAAAACTCCTACCACCCAAGCTATTGGCTGGCACCCCATTATAGAAGCCATTCCTTCCAATTCTAATCCTAAGATGGGGCAAAAGGATGAGATAGTTTGGTTGGATTCGCCAAATCACAGATTCTCGGTCAAAGTAGCTTGGGAACAACTAAGACGTCATCATCAGATGGTTGAATGGCATGACATTGTGTGGTTCAAGAATGGTGTTCCAAGACATTCATTTCTTCTATGGATGGCTGTCCAACAGAAACTCACAACTCAAGATAAACTTCATCGGTTTGGTATACATGGTCCCAATAGATGCTCACTCTGTCTCCACAACAATGAGGATCACAACCACTTGTTCTTTGAATGCTCCTATACTAAAGCGATCTGGTGGGATGTTTGTGACAGATGCGACATTCCAAGAATGACAAAAGGCTGGGATGAATGGATTCGATGGGCCACCATCTCTTGGCATGGCAAGAGTTTCAGCCAATTTTTCTCAGAAACCGAGTTTTGCAGCTTCGTGTATCATGTATGGCAAGAACGGAATGCAAGGATCTTTGCTGGAATGTCTAGAACTTCGAATTTGGTCTTTAATCAAATCGAATGTATCATTCGTGATAAGCTTGATTTGATGAGGAATGTCGTACCAACAAATGAAAACAAAAGGATCCAACGAGCTTGGAGGGTGAATACCATAGATTCTTAATTTGTTAGTTAGCTGGTTGTCTTGGTTTCCCTCACGAATCTAGTGAGGTTTCAGTTTTAGGGTTGGTGGCTAGCCTGTAGCCATCTGTTGTTTTATGTTTCTGTTATCATTGTAAATCTGGGGTATGCCCCTTATAATGTTTGTATCTTCTTCTTTTAATACATACGTCAACTTACCAAAAAAAAAAAAACTAGGTAGGAAAATCCCTTATTCCGAAAAGGCTTCCTCTTTACCAAACATGAATTCTTGATGTTACCAATCGGTTGCCATCCTTGCGGTTTCAGAAATGACTAGCTTTCTTAGCATCGATTTTTCTAGAACCCAGTCTGATGGGAACCCTAGCAGAATTTAATGGAATTCGCAACCCCAAGATCAATCTAATCCAAGTTTGTTGAGATTTGAATGAGCTTATCACAATGAAAGACTTGCTCCAAGGCAACAAGACTATAAACTAACTTGATCACAACGCCTACACCTGGAGACGAGCAAAAGAAGTATAAATTCACAACAAAGAATGTTCAGTTCTTTGAAGAGTTGAAAGTTCAATCACGAACCAAGATTGAGCAACCCAAAGTCGGCTACAATGCTGAAAATATCATCAAAATCTGCCCTAAAATTATTCCTAAAGAGTATTTAAACTCCAAGCCAAAACCTTAGTTTCCCTAATGGGTCTCACATAAGCCCAATTTAAATAATAAACCCAAGCTAAAACTAGCCCAAACTAATTAAAATAAACAAGTCTTAGACCCAAATAAAATGTCTCCTCTCAAAATAAATAAAGTTTGATAGCCCAACTAATTAAATAAGATAAGTTCATTGCTTTCGCATTCTATCTGACAACAGCAAAAACCCAACTTAAAATGGATGGTTCTCTCTTGTCTTAATGAATTAAAATGTGTGCCATATACCGTTGGAAAGGTATGGAAGTCCAGTTTCCTGCCCAACTGGAATCACATCAAATTCCATCTGTAGCTTTAGTTATGACCCAAAGAGTAATGAAAGGTTAAACTGTCTGAATCTAGTCTTTTTCTCCCAATCCTTGTGTGAAGTCTTGGTTCCACCAACAAGCTCCGCTTGAACATGAAACAGATTAATCAAGGCTTGCTCTTTATTATTACTAATCCTCTTGAAGTCCACCTTAGCCCATGTATCTTGAAAAAATCCATTGAAAGCTTCTTTGAACTTCTTAGCCCTAAGCCTAGTAACTGGACCAACTAGAACCTCTAATGGATCCTTTGATGATTGGATCGCATCATCCCCTCTCTCCTCAAAATGATTCGACCTCGAATCATCACCTACATCAAATAAAGAAAGATCAGAAATATTGAATGTAGCACTAACACCATACTCACCTGGTAGATTCACTTTTTAGGCATTATCATTAATCTTTTCTATGATCTGATAAGGACCATCTTCTCGTGGCATCAATTTTGATCTTTTTTGTTCAGGAAACCTTTCCTTCCTCATATGCACCCAAACTCAATCACCTGGTTCAAATCTCACCAATTTTCGTGCCCTATTGGCTTTGTTTGCATATTGTTCATTCTTCTTTTCGATTTGTTGCCGAATCTTTGCATGGAGATCTTTCACCACCTATGCTTTTTTATTACCATCAAGACTAACCCTTTCATCAACAGGTAAATGAATCAAATCTAATGGTGTCAAAGGGTTAAAACCATACACAATCTCAAATGGTGAATAATCAGTAGTAATTCATGTACACTACGATTATATGTAAATTCAATGAATTGCCAACAATCTTCCTAATTTTTAAGATTCTTTTAAATGATACCCCTTAACAATTGAATCAAAGTCTGGTTAACAACTTCAGTTTGGCCATGTATTTGTGGATGACAAGTAGTAGATTATAAAAGTTTAGTTCCTAACTTACCCCACAAAACCTTCCAAAAGTAACTCAAAAACTTAACGTCTTGATCGGATACAATGCTTCTAGGAAGACCATGTAGCCGAATGACCTCTCTAAAGAATATGTCAGCTATATTTGTTGTATCATCGGTTTTATGACAAGCAACGAAATGTGCCATCTTAGAAAATATATCTACAACAAAAAATATAGAATCTCTTCCTTTCCTAAACCTAGGTAGACCCAAAATGAAATCCATAGAAATATCAAGCCAAGGTTCCTTAGGAACAGGCAAAGGTGTGTCTAGTCCATGAGGCATTACCCTAGACTTAGCTTGTCTACATGTTATGCACCTATCACATATTCTTTGCACATCTCTTTTCATATTAAGCCAATAAAAGTGCTCATGCAGAACCTCCAAAGTTTTAGTAATTCTAAAATGCCTCATTAAACCTCTTTTTTTTTTGGTAAGTTGACGTATGTATTAAAAGAAGAAGATACAAGCATTATAAGGGGCATACCCCAGATTTACAATGATAACAGAAACATAAAACAACAGATGGTTACAGGCTAGCCACCGACCCTAAAACTGTAACCTCACTAGATTCTTGAGGGAAACCAATACAACCAGCTAACTAACAAATTAAGAATCTATGGTATTCACCCTCCAAGCTCGTTGGATCCTTTTGTTTTCATTTGCCTCATTAAACCTCCCTCATGTGCTTCCCTCACAAGTAATTTACGTAAAGAACAATTGGGCACACATAATTTATTTTCCTTAAATAAAAATCCATCATGCCTAAAATATTTATCTTTGGCCGAAACCTTGCATGTGTCATATATAGCACCAAAATCATGATAATCAAGATATAACTCCTTAATATACTCAAATCCTAGCAATTTAATATTAAGAAGAACATACCTTCGCGATAAGGCATCAGTGACCACATTTTCCTGACCTTGCTTGTATTTAATCACATATGAAAAAGTTTCAATAAACTCAACCCACCTGGCATGTCTCCTACTTAACTTACCTTGACCCTTCAAATGTTTCAATATGACCAACTCCCGGGGCCATAGATAATGTTGTCAAGTCCCAAAGCCCTCACTACTGTATACTTATCATAAGTGGGATAGTTAAGAGTTGCACCATTGAGTTTCTCACTAAAATAAGCAATGGGCCATTTTTCTTGCATTAGAACAACTCCAATACCCATTCCTGAAGCATCACATTAAATCTCAAAAGCTTTATTAAAATCAGGTAAAGATAGTAAAGGTGCCAAAATCAACTTTGATTTTAACAAGCTAAAAGAATTTTCTTGTTCTTCTCCCTACTTGAAACCCACAACTTTCTTAACAATTTCAGTCAATGGAGAGACTATTGTACTAAAGAGTTTAACAAATCTCCTATAAAAACTAGTCAAACTATGAAAACTCCTAACGTCTGTTATGGATTTTGGTGTAGGCCATTCTTGAATAGCCTTAACCTTAGCCTCATCCATATCTATACCTTTTGCACTAGTCATATATCCAATAAAAACAATCCTATCCATGCAAAAGTCACATCTTTTCAAATTAACATATAAGAACTCTGTTCTAAGCACATTAAGAACTTGTCTCAAATGACCTATATTGATGTGGACCAAGCAAGAAACACCAGCAAGGACCCATTACACGTTCCAAATGGTCCAATGACTTGGTCCAAGACAAAGGCATTAAACGAGGCATTGAATGCATTGATTTTGAATGTTTCAACCAAGTCAGAATTGAAAGGTCCATTAGAGTATCAAGAGGAGACCCTAGTACATCTTATCCATGTGCAAAAGGGGTCCAATACAACCTTATTTGGGCCATGAGGTGAGGATAGCAAAGGAAACAAAAGAATCCTACTACAACTTGGAAACAACATGGGTGGCCACCTTTTCCTTTTGTTTCTAGGATCAAGGGGCTGCATGGAAAGCTATAAATAAGCCTTGAATCAGATCTGTAATATTTTACTTCCTTCTCTTCTTCTCATGACAAAACATAGATTTAATATTAGAGACTTTATTTTATTTTGATAGCTTTGATGATAATTACTTTGTTTTATTTTGTAAACCTTGAATCAGATCTGTAATAAAGCTTGTTTGGACTTAATTAATACTTTGTTTTCAGTTAGGATCCAAGGCTTGTTTGGATTAAGTTATGGGCTTTTTAGTTTAGGGTTTCGAGTCAGTTTTGTGTGGGCCTCATATAAGTCCACATAAGGGGTCCATTAGGGTTAATTTTTTAAGAACTATTTAAACTCATGTAAGACAAAATTTCAGCAGCTTTGATGATAATTACTTCTGAATTTTTCAGTTTTAACGTGTGAGAGTGATTCTTGCATCCTTCAGTTCTTGAACGAACTGAATCTGACTTATCAAAAATTAACTGACTTCATGACATCATTCTACTCAATCCAATAGTGTTGGTGCCTTGGGGCAGGTTTCCATTGTGTCACACTCCTATCAGACCTATTTCGGCTTTTCGGTACCAGATCTCAATCTTGATTGTGGGTTGCGTGACCACGTGATCATGAGGTTCGCATCAGTAGGTATCAAAGCTAGGCTTCGAAACAAGGTCATATCCTTCTGTTATTTTTGTTTTTTTATGTTCTTTTAAGTTATTCAGTGTTTGTGTCCATCTTCTTGTTCTTTGTGTCGGCGTCATCTGAGCAAAAAAAAAGGTTATATTTCATCTTGTTACTGTCTCTAATCATATCAGCATATTAAACCGGAAAAAAAAAAAGACAGAGAGAGACAAGGATTAGTTGAAATTTGAAGGATCATTCAATTTTTGCCGCAGAAACACAACTCTTGATGAACCATAAGAAAACCACCTCGGAATCAATTGAAACTTCATATTCCATATATTGAGTGAGGGTGAGACCGAATCATATGTTAAATTTGGGCTTATTCTGATATTATTTGCTTGAGGTTTTAATTCGAGGTTCAATTTTGCCGCAGAAAAACTACTCTTAGTGAACCATAAGCAAACCACCTTAGAATAAATTGAAACTTCATATTCTGTGTATTGGGGATGAGATAGCACCATATAATAAATTTGGGCTTATTTTGTCATCGGCTTCTGGTGGTTTTAATAGGAGGTTCAATTCTGCCACAAACTGATCATACAAGGGGTTTGGGTACCTAGACATAAAAGAACAACCTATAAATTGATTTTGATTGTTTGTATAGTATTATAATACTAAATATTGAATTTGAGGTTATTTCGAGATTGTTTGGTCTTGGTTTCAATTCTGTAACATAAAAATTGCGTAACAGGTTAGATTTGTGTCAAGTTTCAAAACATGATCCTTGCTGTTTAGTTTTGTCAAAATATTTTTGTTTCTATTATATTTGGGTTATCTAGGAGTCAAGTAACTTTTTTTGCTAATATTCACTTCTATTTTGTTTCGTGTCTTCATTTCGTCCACAATTCGTACGAAGGCTACTGACTTTGATTTGTTGATTTCAGTTCCTAAAGAACCAAAAGAAAGCAAATTGTGAGGTAAAAGGCGTAGTGAGTTTATTAGAGTGAAAAGTCTTGATTTTGTTTTTGTGTGATACATGAGAGGTGTGAGGATATATTTTGTGCTATTAACCAGATTTTGCAGATTCAAAGAATGTCTGAAAACAATGAATCAGCGACACAAAACGCTGACGTAGCTTTCCAATTGGGAGCCATAGGCCATCAACTTGAGCTATTGATGTACATCATGGGAATTATAATCTATCTTGTAAAGCTAAAACTAATATGCAAGAGGATTCAGATGGTCTAATGACAAGAGCGAGAGTGAAACAACTACAAAGGGCCTTGACGAGTCAAATTGGAATGATTGAAGCTGCGTCGGAGTTAAAAAATTAGCAATCAGTTTGAAATTGGTTCAACGATGTTTATTTGTCTACAATTGGAACTTGGAGATGGGAAAAGCCCATAATGGTTTTTTTGATGCTGGGCTACTTGAATTTGGGTTGATATGCAAATAAGTGAAGGAATTAATGCTGTTTATGGTCAGAACAGCAAATGAATGTGAACCCGAATTTGAAGTCATCCATTGCATGTGAAAACAAGACTAATCTAGGTGTAAGAAGATATGATTGTTTTAAATTTGGTCTGTTTATGTTAGAAAGGTCAAAAAACATGTGCTAGTTAATTTGTCTAGGTTAGTTTGTCAAAGTCTATTTTTTAGGCTTGACTTCTGCCATGTTGAATTTTTCCTAACTTTGGAGGGATGTTCCAGTTATAAATATAGTATTAGAATATGTAATAAAGGACTTTTGGGCCAAGATTTGAAACTTAATTCATAGAATTAAGAGTTGTTCTTCCAAATTGATTTTGTGAAGAACCCTACCTGATTTATCACTCTTCAATCACAAAGAGTGTGGCGTCGAAATCCTAGATTGATCTTTGTGGCGTCCAGATCGACTTATCAAAGTATCATTCTAGTCTATCCTCCATCTTATTTACTTTGAAATCACTATAATCCAGCCTAAACACCAAAAGAAAGACAACCAACCAGACCCATCCTTCATCCATTTTCATCAGATTCATTGTTGCTGATTTTTTGAATCATTCACTGCACATCATCTGGTTGATGAGCATCAGTTGCGATCTAAGACAGGAGCCAAAAATAGAAAAAGGCTTGCTGGAATTAAGGTTGATTAACTTAACTATGGCTAGAGATAAAGGAGATTTGTTGGTTGTGCAACGGGTTCTGAATGCACAAATTGATGTTAGTGATGAGCAACGTGAGAACATCTTCCATACTCGATGTCAGATTTGAGATAAAATGTGTGGGATGATCATTGATAATAGAAGTTGCACTAATGTTGCGTCAATTACCTTGGTGGAGAAATTGGGTTTAACTACCCTTCCACATCCCAGACCGTACAGTTTGCGATGGATGAATGAGAATGGGGAGATTCGGGTGACAAAGCAAGTTCGTGTACCTTTTTCCATTAAAACCTATCATGATGAGGTTTTGAGTGATGTTGTGCCGATGTCAGCTAGCCATTTGTTGCTGGGTCATCCATGGCAGTTTGATAAGGATGTGACCTACAATGGATGAAAGAACACTTATTCTTTAATGCTGAATGGAAAGAAGGTGAACTTGTTACCATTGAGTTCTCAACAGGTTAGAGAGGATCAGTTACGAAGCCAACAAAAGGATGTGAAATCATGTAAGGGGCTGTTGTTAGCCAAAAAAGGAGACATCAAACAAGCATTAGCTTCGGCGGGGGCTGTTTTCATGATCTGGACAAAGCAATTACTACAAGTAGAAGGATTGGACTTACCAATACAGATTAAAGAATTGCTTGAAGAATTTAAAGATGTGTTTCCAGATGAATTACCTAAAGGGTTACCACATATTTGCGGAATTAAGCATCAAATTGATTTGGTGCCGGGAGCTTCACTTCCTAACAGACCACCATACAGATGTAATCCAGAGGAAGCAAAAGAGATTCAAAGGCAGGTTGGTGAGCTCTTAGAGAAGGGCTATGTGCGAGAATCACTTAGTCTATGTTCCGTACCTACTTTGCTTGTACCGAAGAAAGATGGTACCATGAGGATGTGTATGGACAGTCGCGCTATCAACAAAATAACAGTTAAGTATCGATTTCCTATACCCTGACTTGATGATTTGCTTGATGAGTTGCATGGTGCTGCATTGTTTTCTAAAGTCGATTTGATGAGTGGTTATCACCAAATTAGAATGAAAGAAGGAGATGAATGGAAAACAGCATTTAAAACTAAACAGGGGTTATATGAATGGATGGTAATGCCGTTTGGGTTATCTAATGCGCCTAGTACATTTATGAGGCTTATGAATCATGTTTTGAGGAAGTATATTGGGCTGTTTGTTGTAGTATATTTTGATGATATCCTGGAGTATAGCAAGACCTTTGATGATCATATGAAGCATCTTAGAGATGTTTTTAAAATTTTGCAAGATTCTAAGTTGTATGGGAAACTCACAAAGTGTTACTTCTGTAAAGAAAGTGTCGTGTTTCTTGGGTATATTATCTCTAGCAGGGGAGTTTAGTTTGATGAGGAGAAAATTAAGGCAATTCGGGACTGGCCAAAACCTGCTAGTATCGCTGATGTGAGGAGTTTCCATGGTTTAGCTTCTTTCTACAGGCGATTTGTGAAAGATTTCAGCTCTATTGTTGCTCCTATGACAGAATGCTTGAAAAAAGGGAACGAGTTTAGATGGAGTGAAGATGTGCAGAAAGCTTTCGAGCTAATTAAGGAAAAGTTGTGTACTGCTCCAATTTTAGCACTTCCAGACTTTGCTAAAACATTCGAAATAGAGTACGATGCTTCCGGAGTTGGAATTGGGGCTATCTTGCTGCAAGAAAAGAGGCCGATTGCATTCTTTAGTGAAAAGTTAAATGGAGCATGTTTGAACTACTCTATTTACGATAAGGAGTTCTATGCTTTGATTCGGGCTTTAGAGGTATGGCAGCACTACTTGTTGCCTAAAGAATTTGTTATACATACTGATCATGAATCCTTGAAGTATCTTAAGGGGCAAAGCAAGCTGAGTCACAGACATGCTAAATGGGTGGAGTTTATGGAGTCATTTCCTTATGTCATAAAGTACAAGAAAGGGCAAGTTAATGTGGTTGCTAATGCTCTTTCTAGGAGGTTTGCACTGATCTCTATGTTGAATGCAAAGCTGATGGGTTTTGAACAAGTGAAGGAATAGTATACTAATGATTCCTACTTTGCTAATGTGGTTGTTGAATGTGCAAAGGGAGCTTGTGATGGGTTCTTTATGCATGAAGGTTACTTATTCGAAATGGGCAGAATGTGTATTCCTTCACGATCGTTACAGGAGTTGCTTGTACGAGAGGATCATGGTGGTGGTCTTAGTGGTCATTTTGGGGAGAAGAAGACTTATGAGCTGCTGAAAGAACATTTCTTTTGGCCTAGCATGTTACGAGATGTGCACAAGGTGATTGAGAGATGTGCTATTTGCAAGAAAGCTAAGGGTAAAGAGAACGCATATGGACTGTATATGTCACTGCCTATTCCAGAGCAACCATGGATGGATGTTAGCATGGACTTTGTACTTGGGTTACCAGGAACACAGCGTGGAAAGGATTCAATAATTGTCATGGTTGATCGATTCTCCGTAATGTCTCATTTCATTCCTTGCAAAAACATTGACGATGCAATATATGTTGCTGATTTGTTCTTTCAAGAGATTGTTCGTTTGCATGGAGTTACTAAAAGCATTGTCTCTGATCGTGATACAAAGTTCTTAAGCCATTTTTGGAAGACTCTTTGGAGGAAGCTTGGAACGAAGTTACTTTTCAGTACGGCATGTCATCCACAAACTGATGGACAAACTGAGGTAGTAAACCGAACTTTATCTTCTTTGTTATGAGCTGTTATACATAAGAATTTGAAGAGTTGGGATACTTGTTTGCCTATTGTGGAGTTTGCATTGGGCTACAAAATTTTCACCATTTGAGATTGTGTATGGTTTTAATCCTTGTGTTCCTATTGATCTTGTTCATATTCCAATTGATGAGAGGACATCTATGGATGGAATTAGAAAGGTAGAATTGATGAAGAAACTACATGAGCAGGTTCGTTTGCATATTGAGGAGAAAAACGACAAAGTATGCTAAACAAGCTAACAAGGGGCGAAAAGTGGTTAGGTTTGAACCTGGAGATCTTGTTTGGATTCATAGTAGCAAGGGCAGATTCCCAAGCAAACGTAAGTCCAAGTTGATGCCAAGAGCTGATGGTCCATTTTGGATTATAGAGAAGGTGAATGACAACGTATCAGCTACTTTTAATGTGAAAGACTTGATTCCATACTTGGATGACGATGACGATTCTGATTTGAGGACAAATCATTTTCAACCCGGGGCTGATGATGTGCATCATGGAAATTATAATCCATCTTGTAAAGCTAAAACTAATATGCAAGAGGATTCAGATGGTCCAATGACAAGAGCGAGAGCGAAACAACTACAAAGGGCCTTGACGAGTCAAATTAGAATGATTGAAGCTGCGTCGGAGTTAAAAAATTAGCAATCAGTTTGAAACTGGTTCAAGGATGTTTATTTGTCTACAATTGGAACTTGGAGATGGAAAAAGTCCTTAATGGTTTTTTTGATGCTGGGCTACTTGAATTTGGGTTGATATGCAAATAAGTGAGGAATTGATGTTGTTTATGGTCAGAACAGTAAATGAATTTGAACCCGAATTTGAAGTCATCCATTGCATGTGAAAACAAGACTAATCTAGGTGGATTTCAAGTTCAGAACATGTTCTTCCCAGATTGTCCAACCATGATTGCATTGGACTTTTGTGTAAGAAGATATGGTTGTTTTAAATTTAGTTTTTTTATATTAGAAAGGTCAAAAAACATGTGCTAGTTAATTTGTCTAGGTTAGTTTGTCAAAGTCTATTTTTTGGGCTTGACTTCTGACATGTTGAATTTTTCCTAACTTTGGAGGGATGTTCCAGTTATAAATATAGTATCAGTATATGTAATAAGGACTTTTAGGCCAAGATTTGAAACTTAATTCACAGAATTAATATTTGTTCTTTCAAATTGATTTTGTGAAGAACCCTACCTGACTTATCACTCTTCAATCACAAAAAGTGTGGCGTCGGAATCCTAGATTGATCTTTGTGGCGTCCAGATCGACTTATCAAAGTATCATTCTAGTCTATCCTCCATCTTATTAAACTTGAAATCACTATAATCTAGCCTAAACACCAAAAGAAAGACAACCAACCAGACCCACCCTTCATCCATTTTCATCGGATTCATTGTTGCCGATTTTTCGAATCATTCACGGCACATCAGCTATTGTCTAGAACGTAGAAGGATCTGACAGATGAGGTGAATTCAATAAAGCAACAGAATAGTGGGGCTAATCGCCGAGGAAATACGATCCGTATGGCCGTACGGAATGTCAGATCTGATTTTGATGAGTTTGTTGACTAAACCGCAGATGCGGGTGAAGATGACTATGATTTTGCATGTGCTGGCCAAGGAATCAGGTCTGGACCGAACAAGGCTAGGAGGAATGTGAATTTGCGTGGCATGGGCACTTATGAAGATATGGATGGGGACTTCAACACCTTTAAACTGAAAATTCCTAACTTTTAAGGTAAAAATGATCCTGAGGCTTATTTGGAGTGGGAGAAAAAGGTAGATTTGATTTTTTATTGCCATAGCTATTCTGAACAAGAAAAGGTGAAATTGGTGATAATTGAGTTTATGGAGTACGCATTGGTGGGATCCAATTGTAATCAGTAAGAGGAGGAATGGGGAGTGACCTGTTCAGACTTGGAGGGAGATGAAAGTCTTAATGAGGAGACGATTTGTGCCAAACAACTGTTACAGAGACTTACATCTGAAGCTCCAAGGTTTGAATCAAGGTTATAAGATAGATGAATATCAGAAAGAGATGGAGATAGCAATGATTCGGGCCAATGTTGTTGAGGATAGAGAAGCCACCATGGCTAGATTTTTTTAATGGGTTGAATCAAGGCATTACCAATGTGGTTGAGCTACAACACTATGTGGAGCTAGAGGACATGGCTACGAAGGTGGAGAGACAACTTTGGAAGGGACATGCTCGGCCAGCGTTTAATCTAGGCTCCTTATCATCTTGGAAGCCGAATCTAAAAAGAGAGGGTACTGTCCGGCCGAGATCCTTTGTTCCTTCTAGAACAGAACCACCAAAGGCTAAAGTTGATGTTCCTACTAATGCAAAAGGTACATCTGAAACTCAACCTAAGCGTAAATGTTTCAGGTGTCAGGGACATGGACATTATGCTTCAGAGTGTCCAAACAAGAGAATCATGATGATTAGAGATAATGGTGGTATGGAATCTGAAAGTGACAGATCTGATTATGAAGGCATGCCACCATTGAAGGGATGAGTTAGCATTACCGGTTGAGAAGTCCTTGGTTATAAGATAGTGGAAGATGAAACTAATCAACAAAGGGAGAATATCTTCCATACGCTTTGTTATGTACAAAGCAAGGTGTGTGTTTTAATTATAGATAGTGGAAGCTGTGTTAATGTTTGTAGTACCACCCTTGTTAGCAAACTGAATTTATGTACTGTTAAGCATGCTAAACCATATAGATTGCAATGGTTGAATGATAGTGGTTAAGTGAAGGTGACTAAACAAGTTGTGGTTCCATTTTCGGTTGGAAAATATATTGATGAATTTATGTGTGACGTGGTACCAATGCAAGCAAGTCACATCTTGTTGGGGAGATTATGGCAATATTATAGGAAGACAATTCATGATGGGGTTAAAAATAGGTATACCATTGTAAAAGATGGTAAAACCATTACTCTTGTACCTCTTACACCCAAACAGGTGTATGATGATCAAATAAACCTAAAACGTGAGCATGAGGCGATGGGGAGAGAAAATCAAGGTGAGGAACAAGGGGAGACATCTTCTTGAGCGGTGTGTTAAATGCTGAGAAGGAACAAATTATTCATATTCTTGGGTTTAGAGAGGGGGAGCTCCCTATGAAATATTTGGGAGTACCTCTTCTCTCGTCCAGACTAAAGGCTGTTTATTGTAAGGGCCTCGTGGATCGAATCACCTCTAAAGTTCGACATTGGACTTGTAGAACACTCTCGTATGCAGGACGGGTATAACTGATTAATTCAGTCTTATTTTCCATACAGGTCTATTGGGCATCTCTCTTTCTCCTACCTGGGCAAGTAATTAAAAATGTGGAGCAAATTATGAAATCCTTTCTTTGGTCAGGTTCGGGATATGAGAACTCTTTGGGGCTAAAGTGGCTTGGGATCAGGTATGTCTTCCAAAAAAGGAGGGGGGACTAGGAATAAAAAGGATAATAGAATGGAACAAGATTGCTTTGTTGAAACACATTTGGAACCTGTGCAATGACTCAGATGGCTCAATATGGTCTACTTGGATCAGATCCAATCTGCTGCGAGGTAGGAATTTCTGGACAATCAAGACGCCACAGAATTGCTCTTGGGCTTGGGGAAAGATTCTAAAGCTCAGATCCTTAGCATGGCCGAAGATGAAGTACATCATAGGAGATGGAATGACAACCTCTCTATGGTTTGATAATTGGCATCCTCACAGCCCACTCGCGGATTCTTACGGGGAAAGATTCATCTATGATTCGGTATGTCCAAGAACGTGAAGGTGAATGTGCTAATTCAGAACTTAGAATGGAAAACTCCTACCACCCAAGCTATTGGCTGGCACCCCATTATAGAAGCCATTCCTTCCAATTCTAATCCTAAGATGGGGCAAAAGGATGAGATAGTTTGGTTGGATTCGCCAAATCACAGATTCTCGGTCAAAGTAGCTTGGGAACAACTAAGTCGTCATCGTCAGATGGTTGAATGGCATGACATTGTGTGGTTCAAGAATGCTGTTCCAAGACATTCATTTCTTCTATGGATGGCTGTCCAACAGAAACTCACAACTCAAGATAAACTTCATCGGTTTGGTATACATGGTCCCAATAGATGCTCACTCTGTCTCCGCAACAATGAGGATCACAACCACTTGTTCTTTGAATGCTCCTATACTAAAGCGATCTGGTGGGATGTTTGTGACAGATCGACATTCCAAGAATGACAAAAGGCTGGGATGAATGGATTTGATGGGCCACCATCTCTTGGCATGGAAAGAGTTTAATCAATTTTTATCGTAAACTGAGTTTTGTAGCTCAGATGTATCATGTATGGCAAGAACGGAATGCAAGGATCTTTGCTTTGGAATGTCTAGAACTTTGAATTTGGTCTTTAATCAAATCGAATGTATCATTCGTGATAAGCTTGATTTGATGAGGAATGTCGTACCAACAAATGAAAACAAAAGGATCCAACGAGCTTGGAGGGTGAATACCATAGATTCTTAATTTGTTAGTTAGCTGGATGTATTGGTTTCCCTCACGAATCTAGTGAGGTTTCAGTTTTAGGGTCGGTTGCTAGCCTGTAGCCATCTGTTGTTTTATGTTTCTGTTATCATTGTAAATCTGGGGTATGCCCCTTATAATGTTTGTATCTTCTTCTTTTAATACATACGTCAACTTACCAAAAAAAAAAATTTGGATTTTGATGTAAAAAGTGCACCTATTCAGTTTTACGGCAACAGTCATAATTCTCAATCCGACTGTTGGATCAAGCTAAAAGTTTACGTGGAGTCGCCTGACATGTTTTCCTATCTTGGTTTAAAATTTCAGGTCAATCGGAGTTCGGCAAAGCATCGAAACACGGGTCAATAGAGGCTGTACGAATTTTGTTATTTACTTTCTTTTGACTTGTGGACTTCCTATTTGGCAAGGATTTTTTTTCTAAAAGGATGTGGCAGCTTATTTTGGGAATCTCCTAATTCTCCAAAGATCTTTAATGGGCTGCAACATAGTTTCCATGTGCGGCAAGGATTTATAAATGTTCAGAATCCTTTTCTTACAAGGATTCCTTATTCATCCTAGCTACAAAAAAAAAAAGACTTTAGAATAAATTCTACCTTCAGATCAGATTTCCTAGTCTATTTGGGACTTCTTAATGGTGACAAATTTGATTCTAGCATATTCAGGATGATAATTTTTGGATTTTTATTATTTTTATTATTTTCTTCTTAGTCTTTGGGTTATTATTACTTATTTGGGTCAATTGTAAGTGGGCTTAATATAAGTCCACCTAAGGGGGGTCCATTAGGGTTTATTTAAGTCTAGAGTTAGTATAAATAAAGGCATAACCAGACATGTAATTTAGACAATTCAGATTAATAAAACTTCTTGTTTGTCGCACTTTGTGTCTGTGTTGGTGAGATAATCTCCCTTCCATGGTTCTCTAAAGAACTGAAAAACGACTTATCGAAGAATAACTGTCTTCGTGACGTCATCCTTATACTTCTCATTCGCGAATCAATATTCGTTGAGTGGGGGTCTCCGTTTCCAATAGTGCTTGCGCCTAAGTACAAGTTATCTTTGTGTCACACTCCTATCAAACCTGATTTACTTGGCTTTCCGGGAATTGGTGTCTTTGCGTGTGGGTTGCGTGACCATGTGATCACGAGGTTCGCATCAAAAAGGCATACCAACCACTCATACAAACCATATTTAGTTTTAAAAGCAGTTTTACATTCATCCCTTTCTTTCATCCTACTTTGATGATAACCACTTTTCAAATCAATTTTCAAAAACAATTTAAAACAATATAATTCATCCAACATATCATCTAATCTAGGAATGGGATGTCGATACTTTATAGTAATGTTATTGATAGCTCGACAATCCATACACATTCGCCAAGTTTTGTCCTTTTTTGGAACAAGAAGCACAAGAACTGCACAAGGACTCGTGCTTTCTAGAATGTATCCTTTCGACATCAACTCCCCCACTTGCCTTTGAAGCTCCATCTCTTCAGGATTGCTCCTATAAGCTGGCCTATTTGGTATAGATGCTCCTAGAACAAAGTTAATTTGATGCTCAATACCTCTAATTAGCGGCAAACCACTAGAAATGTCATCTGGAAAGACATCCTCAAATTCTTGCAAAAGAACTTTAACAACACTAGGAACACAAGAATCTAAATCATCCGAGTTAAAGAATGCCTCCTTGTACATAAGTAAAATCATAGGCAAGTCAGAAAGATATGTTTAAGATCATTAGATTTTGCAAAACAATTAAGGTGTTTCCCCACTTTTTCTACACAATCTTCTTTTCTCACCCTTTCTTTCTTCTCCACTCTTGGCCTTCCTTTGATTTTTTTGTTCGTGGCCGTGACCCTCCCCTAATGTCCTAAGGGCCGAAACTTTGTTCCTATTTGTTTTCAACTCATGGCTCACTTTCTTTTCTCTCTTCCTCACATCCTCACAATGTTGTTCAGCTTGTTTTTCCATTTTGGCTGAATCTTTTTGTTCCTCCACTTTGGTCGAAACATGTTGCTCTTCCTCATAACCCATCGTGCTTGGCTTTTCTATCAAATTGCCAATGCCTCCTTAGTAACAGATGAGTAGCATGCATAGACACAACATCACATAACATTTCATCCTTATATTTTCCTACTGAAAAAGAAATCATCACCTATCTATTCACCCTAACAACACCACATTCATTCAACCATTGAAGCTGATAATGACTCTTTACGGTATTCAATCCCAACTTTTTAGCCAAAGTAACACTAGTAACATTAGTACAACTACCATTATCAATGATCATACTACATACCTTATCGTTGATTAGGCATCTAGTATGGAAGATGTTCTCCCTTTGTTGCTCCACATCATCCTCCTTAGCCTGAACACTAAGCGACCGTCTAATCACCAACAACATACTCTAAATCACTAGTGGACACAATCTCTACATCATCCCTTAGAATCATAACTCGCTGATTTGCACACTCTGATGCATAGTGTCCCAATCCCTGACACTTTAAACAATTTATATCACGATTACTCTTTGGTTGGACTTCTCCTCTAAGTTTTTGTTCATTGGCCACAACTTTCTTCTTCACGAAGGTAGGTTCGGCATTTTTTGAAGCCATCAATGGCTTTGTTGGTGCACCTCTCTCCTATAATTCGTTCTCCAACCCGAAGAAGACCCCGTATAAGCTCCAGATCGTGTATTACCCTTCCTTTTCAACTGTCCTTCAACCTTAATGGGTAAGTGTACTAACTCCTCCAAATCAACATATGATTGCAACTCCACAACATTAGCTATGTCTCTATTCAAGCCATTCAAAAACCTAGACATAGTCACTTCCTCATCTTCATTAACATTAGCCCTAATCATAGCCATCTCTAATTCCTTATGATACTCCTCCACACTCTTATTACCCTGTGTAATCATTTGCAAATGATTAAACAACTCCCAATAATAGTGTTTAGGAACATACCTCTTCTTCATTATTGTCTTCAACTCCTCCCATGTGCTAACTGGTCTTTCTCTATTCCTTCTTCTTTCTACCACCAATCTCTCCCACCAAACCATGGCATAGTCAATAAACTCCACTACAACTAACTTAAACTTCTTCTCTTCTGATTACCTATGAATGTTAAAAATCATCTCTACCTTTCTCTCCCACTCTAAGTAAGCTCCAGGGTTAGTTTTTCCCTTAAATGCTGGGATTTTCAACTTAATACTACCCAAATTTTGATCTATATCACCCAAATCATCAAAATTCCTCCTATGCCCAAAATTCCTATGTGGCTGAATTCTACCCCTCCTTGGCCGAGCCTCGTACAAGTCATTCCTATGTGTACGAAACTCACTGCCACGGTTAAAATCATCTTCGGCTACCTCTGTAGAGTTTCTAACAACACTCTCCTTCTTCCTAGCTTCTCTACCCTTTTTCCCAACCCACTTTCAACCTTATTCTCCAATTTTTCAAACCTATCTTCAAACCTACTCATCATCTCTCCAAACATGAACTCTATCTCTTTTTGCAGCCCATCCTCTAGAACTCCTCTTTTTTTTGTGACACTGCTAGAAGACATTATCTCTTTTTTTATATATACTTGCACGAAATTGTTAGAAAAAAAATAATACCTCGCACACTCGTGTTTCACACAAACATATAGGCTTTTCACTCTAATATGCTCACCACGCCTCTTTTTTTTTTTCTTCACTCAAAATTGCCTTTCTTTGGTTCTTAAGATCTAGCAACATTTTTAGAAAAACAATTTCAAAGGCATGAAGATTCCAATCCTTGCTCCCTTCAGCCTCTATGTAAGGTATCGCCACGTTCTGTATCATTGCTAGTGTTTCTTCAGCCCTAACTATCACCAACGTTCCATGAACAATTTACTTAAGACATTAGTGCAAGGAGGAAGTTGCAGTACCAGTAGCGTGTATCCAAGGCCTTCCTAGTAACATGTTGTATGATGAGTGGATGTCCATTACTTGTATGCTTACTTGGTATGCTTACGGGCTGATGAACAAATCTATTTCAATGGTCCTCTAGAACAATCCTAGTACCAGTAGCTTGATCGTATCAAGCTGGTTTTGGGAATTTCCTAGTCTTGCAAGGATATTTTATGGGCAACAACATAGTTTATATATATGGTATGGACTCCATATTAATGTGGAATCCTTATGGTGTATGGAAACAATTATTCTATCCTTATTATAGTAGGAATCTATCATTAAATAAGTTTCTAAGTCAGCTAAGAATACTTTGCAAACAAGGAAACTACAGAGTAGGCAACTTCAGATTTGATTCTTCAAGCTATGAGACTCTTTTAAAGGGCAGCAAATCTGATCATATTATATTTAGGATATTAAATTCATATTTGTTATTGTTATTATTATTTTCTTCTTAGTTTATGATTTATTTATATTATTTGGGTTTAATTGTAAATGGGCCTCATATAAGTCCAAATTAGGAGTCCATTAGGGTTTGTTTCAGTCTAAAGTCAGTACAAATAAAAGCATAACCAGACATGTAAAGTTAGACAATTCAGAATAACAAAACTTCTTATTTGCCGCACTTGTTGTGTGTTGGTGGGATAATTTTCTTTTCTTGGATCTCTAAAGAACTGAAAAACAACTTATCGAAGACAACCAACTTCGCGGCGTCATCCTCATACTTCTCGTTCACGAATCAATATTCGTTGGGTGGGGGTTTCCGTTTCTAATAGTGTTGGTGCCGAGGATAACTTGTACAAGAGTGTGACACAAAGATAACTTGTACCTAGGCACCAACATTATTGGAAACAGAAACCCTAATGCAAACCTTGTGATCACGCAACCCACAATCAAGATTGAGATGTGTCCATAAAGCCAAAAAAGGTCTGATAAGAGTGTGACACAATGGAAACCTGCTCCAAGGCACTGTAATGAAGTAAAATGACATCACGAAGCCAGTTAATCTTTGATGAGTCAGATTCAGTTCGTTCAAGAACTGAAGAATGCAAGAATCACTCTTACACATTAAAACTAAAAAAATTCAGAAGTAATATTCTTCAATCGACGCTGAAATTTAGGTTACATGTGTTTAAATAGTTTTTAAAAATTAACCCTAAAGGATCTACCCTTATAGGTTGAACTGACCCACACACAAAACTAACCCAAAAACTCTAAACTTAAAAGCCTATAATATGATCCAAATAAGTCTTGGATCCTTGCTCAAAACAAAGTTTTAATCTTTTTGTTTCTATTATATTTGGGTTATCTAGGAGTCAAGTAACTTTTTTTGTTAACATTCGCTTCTGTTTTATTTCGTGTCTTCGTTTCGTCCACAATTCGTACGAATATGCATTGCTACTCGCAAAATCGTAATCATAGTTTTGTTTTGCTTTGTTTTCAGTATATTTATTGATTCTTGAGTCTGAAAATTATTAGAGTGCACTGCGAAGGCTACTAACTTTGAGTTGTTGATTTTTTTTTTTTTTGGTAAGTTGACGTATGTATTAAAAGAAGAAGATACAAACATTATAAGGGGCATACCCCAGATTTACAATGATAACAGAAACATAAAACAACAGATGGCTACAGGCTAGCCACCGACCCTAAAACTGAAACCTCACTAGATTCGTGAGGGAACCAATACAACCAGCTAACTAACAAATTAAGAATCTATGGTATTCACCCTCCAAGCTCGTTGGATCCTTTTGTTTTCATTTGTTGGTACGACATTCCTCATCAAATCAAGCTTATCACGAATGATACATTCGATTTGATTAAAGACCAAATTCGAAGTTCTAGACATTCCAGCAAAGATCCTTGCATTCCGTTCTTGCCATACATGGTACACTGTAGCCGCAAAACTCAGTTTACGAGAAAAATTAACGAAACTCTTGCCATGCCAAGAGATGGTGGCCCATCGAATCCATTCATCCCAGCCTTTTGTCATTCTTGGAATGTCGCATCTGTCATTCTTTGGAATGCCATTCTTGAGTTGTTGATTTCAGTTCTTAAAGAACCAAAAGAAAGCAAGTTGTGAGGTAAAAGGCATTGTGAGCTTATTAGAGTGAAAAGCCTTGATTTTTTTTGTGTGATACACGAAAGGTGTAAGGATATATTTTGTGCTACTAACCAAATTTTGCAGATTCAAAGAATGTCTGAAAACAACGAATCAGCTACACAAAACGCTGACGTAGCTTTCCAATTGCGAGCCATAGGCCAGCAACTTGAGCTATTGTCTAGAACGTACAAGGATCTGAAAGATGAGGTGAATTCAATAAAACAACAGAATAGTGGGGCTGATCGCCGAGCAAATACGGTCCGTATGGCCGTACAGAATGTCAAATCTGATTTTGAAGAGTTTGTTGATGAAAACGTAGATGCACGTGAAGATGACTATGATTCAAATCTGCTGGCCAAGGAATCAGGTCTGGACCGAACAGGGCCAGGAGGAATGTGAATTTCCGTGGCATGGGCACTTATGAAGATATGGATGGGGACTTGGACACCATTAAATTGAAAATATCTAACTTTCAAGGTAAAAACGATCCTGAGGCTTATTTGGAGTGGGAGAAAAAGGTAGATTGGATTTTTGATTGCCATAGCTATTCTGAATAAAAGAAGGTGAAATTGGTGATAATTGAGTTTACGGAGTATGCATTGATTTGGTGGGATCAAATTATAATCAGTAGGAGGAGGAATGGGGAGCGACCCGTTCAGACTTGGGGGAGATGAAAGTCTTAATGAGAAGATGATTTATGTCAAACCATTATTACAGAGACTTATATCTAAAGCTCTAAGGTCTGAATCAAGGTTATAAGACAGTAGATAAATATCACAAAGAGATGGAGATAGCAATGATTCGGGCCAATGTTGTTGAGGATAGAGAAGCCACCATGGCTAGGTTTCTTAATGGATTGAATCGGGACATTGCCAATGTGGTTGAGCTACAGCACTATGTGGAGCTGGAGGACATGGTTCACATGGCTACGAAGGTGGAGAGACAACTTCGGAAGGGACATGCTTGGCTAGCGTTTAATCTGGGCTCCTTATCATCTTGGAAGCCGAATCTAAAGAGAGAGGGTACTGTCCGGCCAAGATCCTTTGTTCCTTCTAGAACTGAACTACCAAAGGCTAAAGTTGATGTTCCTACTGATACCAAAGGTAAATCTGAAACTCAACCTAAACGTACCCGTGATGTTAAATGTTTCAGGTGTCAAGGACATGGACATTATGCTTCAGAGTGTCCAAACAAGAGAATTATGATGATTAGAGATAATGGTGATATGGAATCTGAAAGTGACACATCTAATTGTGAAGGCATGCCACCATTGGAGGATAATGATGGGGATGAGTTAGCATTACCGGTTGGAGAGTCCTTGGTTATAAGACGAACACTTCAGGTTCAGGTAAAGGAAGATGAAATTAATCAACAAAGGGAGAACATCTTCCATACACGTTGTTATGTACAAAGCAAGGAGTGTGGTTTAATTATAGATAGTGGAAGCTGTGTTAATGTTTGTAGTACCACCCTTGTGTACTGTTAAGCATGCTAAACCATATAGATTGCAATGGCTGAATGATAGTGGTGAAGTGAAAGTGACTAAACAGGTTGTGGTTCCATTTTCGATTGAGAAATATGTTGATGAAGTTATGTGCGACGTGGTACCAATGCAAGCAAGTCACATCTTGTTGGGGAGACCATGGTAATATGATAAGAAGGCAATTCATGATGGGGTTAAAAATAGGTATACCATTGTAAAAGATGGTAAAACCATCATTCTTATACCTCTTACACCCAAACAGGTGTATGATGATCAAATAAAGCTAAAAAGTGAGCATGAGGCGATGGGGAGAGAAAATCAAGGTGAGGAACAAGGGGAGAGAAGACCATCAGATTCGGCTAGAACTCAAACCAATTCGGCCACCCATCCAAACACAAACAAATATTCAGCTAACACTCCAAACAAATCAAACCATTCGACCACAACTCAAAAACACCCAAATCTGGCCGAGAGTGGAGGTAAGACAAGAGGAGTGAAGAAAGTCAGTAAGGGTGATGAGAATTGTGTGGAAAAACTAAAGAAACAACCCAATGTTTATGCTAGAGAGGGTGAGATCAGATCTGCATTTTTCACTAACAAGCCAATGATTTTACTTGTGTACAAAGAGGCTTACTTTAATACTAATGATCTTGATCATATTGTGCCTAGTGTTGCTATTTCTTTATTGCAGGAGTTTGATGATGTGTTCCCTAACGATACTTGATTGTGCATCAAAAGTATCATTAAATCTTTTATTTTACATATGTATTTATTGTTTTTATTTGGGTTTTTTATAATAATTGATGTGCATTTTAGTAATGAAGTTTCTTTTAATGTTTCGATAGGTTTTTGGAGCTTAAATGAATTATTTCAGAAAATTCAACGTCGAAATTCGGAACAAAGAATTGAAGAGAAATTTAGTTGAAGATTGAAGAAAATCTTGGTTCAAATAAGTGCTCCAAATTTGCCCTAAAAATCCTATTCCAATTCTAGAAAAGAATATCATATAATCTATTTCAAGCCCAAACTTGCTTTATGTTGTGTGCAAACTTCAACCATCAAACACTTAAGGTTTTAATGTCAATCGTAGCCCAAATAATAGGTACATTTGTATCCTTATTTGATGCTTAAATTCAGCCCCAAATCAGCCTCAAATCAGCCTCCAAATCAGCCCAAGCACAATCCATGATCTTACATGTCCACACAACAAATAACATTTGATTTATTTTGGATAATTCATTGATCCAAGAGGGCAAGCACATGGATGGAAAGCTGGAGGGGACATTGTCACATCATTTTGGGTCAAAAAGAAGAAAGAGACAGCTCACAAAGGAGGAAGAAAAACGTGCACCAAAGTGTTCTCCAAGCTGGCCTGATTTGATTTTCCAGAACACCTTTCGGTGTTTTGTCCATAACTTTTGACTCAGTTGTCCAAATGAGCTGTTCTTTAATGATCTGGAAAGCTAACAGAATGGCCAATATATATGTCTCTAATAGCCATCTTCAAAGGAGGCTTCTAAGAGGGTCGAATTGCTGTCCAAAGTTAGAGTCAGATTTGTGTCCGACTTTTTACTGAAATTGTGTTGTGTTCTTCTTTATAGATTTCGGTTCTTTAGCTTGTAAAACTCATTATTTCAGTTTGATTCAAGTTATTTCATGTTTATTAAAGTGTTATTATATCTAATCATGGTTGGCTAATCTCCTTCTTGGATCCAAATCAAGGATGATGGTGGTTGAGGTGAGTTCTTTAAGATATGAATGAATCTTAATGTCTATCTTTTCATTTTCTTCATGAATGTTTTATTATTGCAAAGAAATTTTAGAAATCATTTAGGAATGTTATAATCTTGAATTTTTATGCACAAACCTTAGTTTTGGTATAGAGATTGCTTGATTCAATGTCTTACTTAATGTGAAAATATTTGTTCATTCTTAAGCAATAATCAATCTTCATCTTTTTAAACTTCATTGTAATATCTTCCGATCTAATATCACCATCATTGATATTAGGTTGAGTTATCTTATATATGTTGAAGGAATCACCAATACATCACCATTAAAATTGATTTGGACCAAGACTTACTTTTTCTTGTCATTTAAAATCTATTTACACTTTTTCATCTTTGAAAACAAATCCATCAATCATTTTCAACCAAGTTATTGTTAATTTAATTTCTCTTGAGTTTTTTTTTGTTACCTAGCTTAATTTCCAGATCTAGCTCTTTGTGGATATGACCTCGATCTTACCGAGTTAATTGCTACATCATACACTTGTGCACTTGCGAGTTAAAACAAGCCGATCATAAAAAGCGATCAAGCAATTTTGGCGCCGTTGCCGGGGAGCTAGCAAGCAAAGGTAACAAATTTATATTTGATTATTGGAAAACAAAAAAAAAATACATACAAATGAAAAATCAAATGGCTGGTTTTACCGCCTAAGAAAAACAATTTCCTTAACTTTTCGGATATGGGACTGTGGACTGGACTATTAATTATTGGATTTTGGTTGGTTCAACCATTTTTCTTTTATTGTCTATTCTAATTAGTTTCTAATATTTATTGTTTACATTATAAGGCTGGTTTTACTGCCTCTTGTTTATTCTATTTTATTTTGTTGTTATTATTTTTCTTATATTTATTGTTTGAAGTGCTTGGCCGGTATTACCGCCTTTTGTTTATTTTATTTTCTTTTGTTGTTTTGTTGTGATTATTTTTCTTATATTTATTGTTTGAAGTGCTTGGCCGGTATTACTGCCTTTTTTATTCATGCTTGTCATAATTATCTTTTAATGTTTATTGTTGTTAATATTGCTTATTAGTTGGAGAGTGAATTTCTTAATTTGCTGTATTTTTATTTTTGAGCTATTACTTTATCTTTTACGTTTCATTTACTTTTATTTGCAATTTTTTTTTCTCTTCTTTCCTTTCCATTCATATTCATATAATTGTTATATTATTTTTCATCATGGCTAATGTTGAAGATGTAGAGGGTGAAGGGAGTGTTCAAGGTAATGGACCTCCACAATTCAATGATCAACCTAATTTTCGAACTCTTAGGGAGTATCTTCACCCGGCTAGACAAAGTACACCTTCGTGTATTATCTTGCCTCTTAACCAACAAGCTTTCAATTTGAAACCGGGCATGATTCAACTTCTTCCCACATTTCACGGTATGGATTCTGAAAATCTATACATACATATTAAGGACTTTGAAGAGGTATGTAATACTTTTATTAATAGAACATGCACTGAGGAAACTATTCGGCTTAAATTGTTCCCATTCTCTCTAAAAGATAAAGCCAAGCTTTGGCTAAACTCCTTGCGTCTTAGGTCTATAGGTACATAGAGAGAAATGCAAGCTAAATTTTTGAAAAAATACTTCCCCACTCATAGGAAGGCAGCCTTACCGTTCAAATGATGAATTTTTCTTGTAGTCCAAATGAGTCATTTCACCAAGCTTGGGAAAGGTTCAAAGACTTGTTAAATGCATGCCCCCACCATGGTTTTGAGATGTGGAGGTTAGTGAGTTTCTTCTACGACTCTCTTACCGCAGATTTTAAAAAGCTAGTGTCAACCATGTGTAATGGTGAGTTTTATGACAAAGAACCAAGTGAAGCCTTTGATTTCTTTCATCAATTGGCTGAAAACACAAAGCAATGGGAGACTTCTCTCCCACTTCATGTTGAGTCTAGAAACACCATTTCTCATTCAAGTGGGAAGTTCCAATTGAAAGAGACTGATGACCTCAATGCTAGATTAGCCTCATTGGCTAGGAAAGTAGAGTCTCTTGAAATTAAAAAAGTGCATGTCATGAGTGAACAACAAGAGGAAAGTTGTGTTGTTTGTGAGAGTAAAGGGCATAGGACAACTGAGTGTCCTACCATTCCAGCCTTCAAGGAAGTGCTATATGGCCAAACTTCTGATTCAAGTAATGTTAGGAAGCCATTTTCAAACCAAGTAGGCAATCCCTACTCTGAGACCTATAATCCTGGATGGAGGAACCACCCAAATTTTGGATGGAGAAATGAGGGCTCTTCAGTACCTCAAACATTTCAACCTCCACCCCAACCATTTTATGCTCCCACACATAACATATACCAACCACCTCATAAGAGATCCTTAGAGGATACTCTTCAACAATTCATGCAAACACAAGGAGGAATCAACAACCAAGCTTACAAATTTCAAGACCAGACCAATAGGACCTTAGATGACATTCGAAGTCAACTAACCAAGTTGACTCAATCACTAAGCATTCAAGAGAAGGGAAAGATTCCAGCTCAACCAATGCCAAATCCTAGAGGTCAGGTACACATGAGTGAATCCTCATCTTGTGAACCTTCAAACCATGAACAAGTCCAAGCCATCACTACCCTTAGAAGTGGAAAGATTGTTGACAAAGCTATAGGTTTTGAGATTCCTAGAGGTATTGTGGAGGAGAAATCTAAGGAAAGTGAAGAGGAAATCAAAACACAAGTGACAAATGAGAGCTTGAGTGACAAAGAAGGTGAGATAAATGAGAAAGAGATGAGTGAGAAAGGAGATGATTCAAGAAAAATTGGAGTCAAAGTGAGTGATTTAGAATTTGTTTCTAGAGCACCATTTCCACAAAGGTTAGGGAAACCTAAACATGATCTTATGAACTCAGAAATCTATGAATTGTTCAAACAAGTGAAAGTCAACATTCCACTCCTTGATGCAATTAAACAAGTCCCATCTTATGCAAAGTTCCTCAAGGACTTATGCACAGTCAAAAGGAGATTGAATGTGAAAGAAAAAGCCTTTCTAACTGAACATGCTAGTGCCATCATCCAGTTTAAGACCCCTCCTAAATACAAAGATCCTGTTTTTCCTACCATTTCATGCATTATTGGAAGTCATAAGATAGATCAAGCTTTGTTGGATTTAGGAGCAAGGGTGAATTTAATACCCTACACTGTTTACGAACAGTTAGGTCTAGGAGAAATCAAGCCTACTCGAATCACCCTTCAATTAGTTGATAGGTCAATCAAGATTCCCAGGGGTATTGTTGAGGATGTGTTGGTCCAAGTAGATAAATTCTACTTTCCTGTTGATTTTGTAGTGCTAGACACTGCACTAATTCAAGTTCTAATGCTCCCATCCCAGTCATCTTAGGTAGACCTTTCCTAGCTACATCCAATGCTTTAATCAACTATAGGAATGGGGTGATGAAATTGTCTTTTGGGAATATGACTGTGGAGATGAACATATTTAATGTCTCCAAACAAATTGGTGAACATGAGGACATTAGAGAGGTGGATTTGATCCAAACAGTTTGTCAAGAACACTTTGAGAGAAAGTGGATCAAGGATCCATTAGAGAGAACTTTAATTCATGATGAAAGATTTTGTTTTTTGGAATGTGTTGATGAGGAAGTAAGAGAACTCGAGACTTATCTAGATCCAATGCCTATTATGTCAATAGGTCAATGGACCCCATCGTTTGAGCCTTTGATTTCACCCCAAGTGAAAGTTGAGGCATCTCTTGTCCAACCTTATAAACCAGAAAGAAAGCCTTTACCGAGTGATCTTAAGTATGCATTTCTAGGGGAAGATGAATCATATCCTATTGTGATTTCATCAAAACTTAGCATAGAGCAGGAACAAGATCTTTTGAGAGTGGTGAGAAAACACAAGAAAGCAATTGGGTGGATTATTACTGACTTGAAAGGAATTAGCCCTCTTCTATATACACATAGAATCTATCTTGAAGAAGAGGCTAAATCTGTGAGGCAAATGCTAAGACGATTGAACCCAAACATGAAGGAAGTAGTGAGAGGTGAAGTGCTTAAGCTACTTGATGCAGGTATTATTTACCCCATTGCAAACTCAAAATGGGTTAGTCCAACCCAAATTGTCCCTAAAAAATCTGGAGTTACGGTAGTGAAGAATGAAAATAATGAGCTAGTACCAACTAGAATCCAAACTGGATGGCGTATGTGCATTGATTATCGTAAGTTGAACATGGTGACTAGGAAGGACCATTTTCCACTTCCATTTTTAGACTAAGTGCTTGAAAGAGTAGCCGGAAGAGCTTTCTATTGTTTTCTTGATGGATACTCAGGTTACAACTAAATTGAAATTTCTTTAGAAGACCAAGAAAAAACCACTTTCACTTGTCCTTTTGGTACCTATGCTTATAGAAGAATGCCTTTTGGCTTGTGTAATGCACCAGCCACTTTTCAAAGATGTATGATGAGTATCTTCAGTGACATGGTGCAAATTTTTTTGGAAGTTTTCATGGATGATTTTTCAGTTTATGGAGATTCTTATGAGTTGTGTCTAATGCATTTGGAAAAAGTTCTTGAAAGGTGTGAAGAGAGCAATCTTGTACTCAATTAGGAGAAGTGTCATTTTATGGTGACACATGGCATTGTTTTAGGTCACATTGTCTCTTCAAAAGGGATACAGGTAGATAAGTCAAAGGTTGAAGTCATTCAAAAATTACCTACCCCTAGGACTGTGAAAGATGTGAGATCCTTTTTAGGACACGCTGGTTTTTACCGAAGATTCACTCATTCTTTTAGTACCATTGCCAAACCATTGTGTAACTTGTTGTCACAAGATGTTCAATTTGATTGGACATCAAAATGTCAAGAAGCTTTTGAAAAGCTTAAAGGGTTGTTGACCATTGCACCAATCATGCAAGCTCCTAATTGGTCTTTACCATTTGAACTGATGTGTGATGCTAGTGATTTTGCAGTAGGGGCTGTTTTAGGGCAAAGAAAAGATAAGAAGCCTCATGTCATTTATTATGCTAGCAAGACTTTGAATGATGCTCGATTGAGTTACACTACAACTGAAAAAGAACTTTTAGCTGTGGTCTTTGCATTGGACAAGTTTCAGTCTTATTTGGTTGGATCTCTTGTTATTGGTTTCACTGATCATGCAACATTGAAATACTTGCTCACAAAACAAGATGCCAAGCCACGTTTGATTCGATGGATCCTCCTACTCCAAAGTTTAACCTTGAAATTCGAGATAAAAAGGGAGTAGAGAATGTAGTGGCTGATCATTTGTCCCGTCTTTCAAGCTATGAAACCACAATTGATGAATCTCTAATAAATGAATTCTTTGCTGATGAAAATTTATTTTGTGCAGGTACTGTTTCCTACCTTGGCTCTCCATGGTATGCTGACATAGCAAATTACCTAGCCACAAGTCAGATTCCTTCTCATTGGTCTAAACTTGACAAACAAAAATTCTTGCGCAACGTGCGTATCTTTTTTTGGGATGACCCCTACCTATTTAAATACTGCCCTGACCAAATTGTTAGGCGATGTATCCATGATCATGAAATTCCAAGTGTAATTAATTTTTGTCATGCATTAGCCTGTGGTGGGCATTTCTCTTCCAAGAAAACCACTGCCAAGATCTTGAAGTGTGGTTTTTATTGGCCCACCATGTTCAAAGATGTCCATGCCTTCTGTGTTGCATGTGACCGATGCCAATGACTAGGTAACCTCACTAGGCGTAACATGATGCCCCTAAACCTCATTTTTGTTTTGGAAATATTTGATTGTTGGGAGATTAATTTCATGGGACCTTTTCCAAGTTCATTTGGTTACCAATTCATCCTTGTAGCTGTTGATTATGTGTCTAAATGGGTGGAGGTCATTGCATCTCAAACCAATGACCATCGAGTTGTGGTCAAATTCTTGAAAGAAAATATTTTCTCTCGTTTTGGCATGCCCCGGGCTATGATTAGTGATGGGGGAAAACATTTTTGTAAAAAGCCCGTTGGGATTTTGATGAGAAAATATAGTGTAATTCACAAGGTCAGTACCCCCTATCACCCACAGACTAGTGGCCAAGCTGAGTTAGCAAATAGGGAGATCAAGAACATTTTAGAGAAAACAGTCAATTCAAACCGTAAAGATTGGTCCCTACGACTAGTTGATGCTTTGTGGGCATATCACACTGCTTACAAGACCTTTTTAGGAATGTCTCCTTATAGGCTAGTTTATGGAAAGCCTTGTCATCTCCCTATTGAGATTGAGCACCGTGCATATTGGGTCATCCGGCAATTCAATGACAATGAAAGTGAGGTTGGCAAAAATAGAAAGCTTCAATTGGATGAATTAGAGGAGCTGAGAAATGATGCATTTGAAAATGCAAAAATCTCAAAACATAAGATGAAAGCTTTGCATGATAAACATATTTTTAGAAAATCCTTTCATGTTGGTCAAAAGGTTCTCTTGTATAATTCACGATTACATCTCTTTCCTGGGAAGTTGAGGACAAAATGGATTGGTCCATTTGTGATTAAATCCATCTCTGAGCATGGTGTATTTGAGATAGAAAATCCTAAGAATGGAAATGTTTTCAAAGTAAATGGTCATCGATTGAAACCTTATCTTGAAAACGTTGTGGCTGAAGTTGAGACATTGGATCTTGAAGATCCAATACCATTGTAGTATCAGAAGTAATGAGTTTTTATTTTTCTTTTTATTTTTATTTCATTTTTATTTATTTATTTATTTTTCGTTCTTCCATCTCCTATATTTTCTTGTTCATGCATTAGGGACAATGCATTATTTTAAGTTGGAGGGGTGTGAGGTTCTTTATTTAAAAAAAAACATCAATGTTTTCTTTTAGTTGTGATATGCAGGTAAAAAAAAAAATCAAGCAAGAAGTCAGCTCATGTCAAATTCAATCAGACATTCATCCTTGAGAACAAAAGGGGAGTAATAGTTTTCTAATCTTTATACTTTTCTTCTCTTTCTTTTTTACATTGAGGATAATGAAAAACTTAATTTTAGATATTTGATTATGTTGAATGCTTGAGATAACCATGCTTGTTAAAAAAAAAAACTTACATTCGTATGTCAATGAGACTTGTTTAGGATCAACATTACATTTTTGGATTCATTATTGTGTTGAACATTGAATGCTTTAATTTGGGATAAATAATATCTTATAAAGCAAGATATAACATACTTTTTTCTTAAGATTATTGAAGTACATTTTTCCTTGTAAAAGTTGTGTGACTATGCATGAAAGATGAGTGTGATGCTTTACTTGTGATCATCCCTTTTGATCTAGTCCTAAACAAGGTTTAAGTAAATAGAGTAATCATTATTACATAAATGTGTACAAAGTTCTATCTACTCCAATGTTTTGAGTTGCTTAGTAACTAGGGGTATTCATCACAAATGTTTATCTTTACGTCAAACGGCAGCTTGAAATATGAGTATGCAAAGCACTTTAAGTTTGTGACTTTGTGAGTAACCGGGTGCATTCATCACAAATGTTTGTATTCGCGTCAAAAGGGAAGTGACCACTTAAAGAAAAAAAATAAAAATATATATAGATACTTCTCTAGTTTGCTACCTTGTTTGTAGTAGTGAGAAGGGAAGATTACAAGTTGAGTTTTCGCGTGAATCAATTATGTTGATTGAATGATAAATCTGATTGAATTTGGAATTTTGTATGGATGTTTGATTTAGAGAATGTGAGTATGCTTATTTTTCTTTATTTGCTATTGTGTACACTAAGTTAAAGATACTAATGTTTGCATGATAGGTCCTTTAAGTGTGATGAGTCGAGCTTAATTATGTTATTATTATTCTTTTTATTTCAAAGGTTTTATGTTTTGTTTTGCTTGAGGACTAGCAAAATCTAAGTTGGGGGGTGTGATTGTGCATCAAAAGTATCATTAAGTCTCTTATTTTACATATGTATTTATTTTTTTTATTTGGGTTTTTTATAATAATTGATGTGCTTTTTAGTAATGAAGTTTCTTTTAATGTTTCGATAGGTTTTTGGAGCTTAAATGAATTATTTCAGAAAATTCAACGTCAGAATTCAGAACAAAGAATTGAAGAGAAATTTAGTTGAAGATTGAAGAAAATCTTGGTTCAAATAAGTGCTCAAAACTTGCCCAAAAAATCAATTCTATTCCAATTCTATAAAAGAATATCATATGATCTATTTCAAGCCCAAACTTGCCTTATGTTGTGTGCAAACTTCAACCATCAAACACTTAATGTTTTAATGTCAATCTTAGCCCAAATAATAGGTACATTTGTATCCTTATTTGATGCTTAAATTCAGCCCCAAATCAGCCTCAAATCAGCCTCCAAATCAGCCCAAGCACAATCCATGATCTTACATGTCCACACAACAAATAACATTTGATTTATTTTGGATAATTCATTGATCCAAGAGGGCAAGCACATGGATGGAAAGCTGGAGGGGACATTTTCACATCATTTTGGGTCATAAAGAAGAAAGAGACAGCTCACAAAGGAGGAAGAAAAACGTGCACCAAAGTGTTCTCCAAGCTGGTCTGATTTGATTTTCCAGAACACCTTTCGGTGTTTTGTCCATAACTTTTGACTCAGTTGTCCAAATGAGTTGTTCTTTAATGATCTGGAAAGCTAACAGAATGGCCTATATATATGTCTCTAATAGCCATCTTCAAAGGAGGCTTCTAAGAGGGTCGAATTGCTGTCCAAAGTTAGAGTCAGATTTGTGTCCGACTTTTTACTGAAATTGTGTTGTGTTCTTCTTTATAGATTTCGGTTCTTTAGCTTGTAAAACTCATTATTTTAGTTTGATTCAAGTTATTTCATGTTTATTAAAGTGTTATTATATCTAATCATGGTTGGCTAATCTCCTTCTTGGATCCAAATCAAGGATGATGGTGGTTGAGGTGAGTTCTTTAAGATATGAATGAATCTTAATGTCTATCTTTTCATTTTCTTCATGAATGTTTTATTATTGCAAAGAAATTTTAGAAATCATTTAGGAATGTTATAATCTTGAATTTTTATGCACAAACCTTAGTTTTGGTATAGAGATTGCTTGATTCAATGTCTTACTTAATGTGGAAATATTTGTTCATTCTTAAGCAATAATCAATCTTCATCTTTTTAAACTTCATTGTAATATCTTCCGATCTAATATCACCATCGTTGATATTAGGCTGAGTTATCTTATATATGTTGAAGGAATCACCAATACATCACCATTAAAATTGATTTGGACCAAGACTTACTTTTTCTTGTCATTTGAAATCTATTTACACTTTTTCATCTTTGAAAACAAATCCATCAATCATTTTCAACCAAGTTATTGTTAATTTAATTTCTCTTGAGTTTTTTTTTGTTACCTAGCTTAATTTCCAGATCTAGCTCTCTGTGGATATGACCTCGATCTTACCGAGTTAATTGCTACATCATACACTCGTGCACTTGCGAGTTAAAACAAGCCGATCAATACTCCTAACGGATTACCACCATTGAGGGGGATAAAGCATCAGATTGATTTCATACCCGGAGTTTCAATTCCTAACCGACCAGCCTATAGAAGCAATCCCGAGGAGACGAAGGAGCTTCAAAGGCAAGTTGATGAGCTGATGGAAAAGGGCTACATTCGTGAAAGTATGAGCCCGTGTGCTATACCCGTGCTACTTGTGCCTAAGAAGAATGGAACATGGAGGATGTGTGTTGATTGCCGAGCCATCAACAACATAACTGTAAAGTATAGACACCCCATTGCTACGCTTGATGACATGTTAGATGAGTTACATGGATCCTGTATTTTCTCTAAAATCGACTTGAAAAGTGGGTACCATCAAATTAGAATGAAAGAAGGTGATGAGTGGAATTGGGCATCTCTCTTTCTCCTACCTGGGCAAGTAATTAAAAATGTGGAGCAAATTATGAAATCCTTTCTTTGGTCAGGTTCAGATATGAGAACTACTGGGGCTAAAGTGGCTTGGGATCAGGTATGTCTTCCAAAAAAGGAGGGGGGGCTAGGAATAAAAAGGATAACAGAATGGAACAAGATTGCTTTGTTGAAACACATTTGGAACCTGTGCAATGACTCAGATGGCTCAATATGGTCTACTTGGATCAGATCCAATCTGTTGCGAGGTAGGAATTTCTGGACAATCAAGACACCACAGAATTGCTCTTGGGCTTGGGGAAAGATTCTAAAGCTCAGATCCTTAGCATGGCCGAAGATGAAGTACATCATAGGAGATGGAATGACAACCTCTCTATGGTTTGATAATTGGCATCCTCACAGCCCACTCGCGGATTCTTACGGGAAAAGATTCATCTATGATTCAGGTATGGCAAAAAACGTGAAGGTGAATGTGCTAATTCAGAACTCAGAATGGAAAACTCCTACCACCCAAGCTATTGGCTGGCACCCCATTATAGAAGCCATTCCTTCCAATTCTAATCCTAAGATGGGGCAAAAGGATGAGATAGTTTGGTTGGATTCGCCAAATCACAGATTCTCGGTCAAAGTAGCTTGGGAACAACTAAGACGTCATCGTCAGATGGTTGAATGGCATGACATTGTGTGGTTCAAGAATGCTGTTCCAAGACATTCATTTCTTCTATGGATGGCTGTCCAACAGAAACTCACAACTCAAGATAAACTTCATCCGGTTTGGTATACATGGTCCCAATAGATGCTCACTCTGTCTCCATGACAATGAGGATCACAACCACTTGTTTTTTGAATGCTCCTATACTAAAGCGATCTGGTGGGATGTTTGTGACAGATGCGACATTCCAAGAATGACAAAAGGCTGGGATGAATGGATTCGATGGGCCACCATCTCTTGGCATGGCAAGAGTTTCGTTAATTTTTCTCGTAAACTGAGTTTTGCGGCTACAGTGTACCATGTATGGCAAGAACGGAATGCAAGGATCTTTGCTGGAATGTCTAGAACTTCGAATTTGGTCTTTAATCAAATCGAATGTATCATTCGTGATAAGCTTGATTTGATGAGGAATGTCGTACCAACAAATGAAAACAAAAGGATCCAACGAGCTTGGAGGGTGAATACCATAGATTCTTAATTTGTTAGTTAGCTGGTTGTATTGGTTCCCTCACGAATCTAGTGAGGTTTCAGTTTTAGGGTCGGTGGCTAGCCTGTAGCCATCTGTTGTTTTATGTTTCTGTTATCATTGTAAATCTGGGGTATGCCCCTTATAATGTTTGTATCTTCTTCTTTTAATACATACGTCAACTTACCAAAAAAAAAGAAGGTGATGAGTGGAAAACAGCATTTAAGACTAAGCATGGTTTGTATGAATGGTTAGTAATGTCGTTTGGACTTACAAATGCACCTAGTACGTTTATGCGTTTAATGAATCATGTGTTGCGTGCGTTTATAGGTAAGTTTATGGTTGTGTATTTTGATGACATTCTGATCTATAGCAAGAACTTAACTGAGCATCTTGATCATTTGCATAATGTACTTAGTGTGTTGCGTAGTGAGAAATTGTATGCTAATCTTAAAAAGTGTGCCTTTTGCAGGGAGAAAATTGTGTTTCTTGGCTATGTTGTAACCGCACAGGGTATTGAGATGGATGAGGAGAAAGTTAAGGCCATCCGGGAGTGGCCTACACCCAAATCGGTAAGCGAGGTAAGGAGTTTTCATGGGTTAGCTAGTTTTTATATGCGTTTTGTGAAAGATTTCAGTACAATAGCTGCACCCTTGAATGAAGTTGTTAAAAAGTCAGTTGTGTTTAAATGGGGGGAGGAACAACAATTGGCTTTTGTTCTTTTAAAAGATAAATTATGTTCTGCACCTGTTTTGGCTTTACCTGACTTTACGAAAGCATTTGAAATAGATTGTGATGCATCTGGAATGGGAATAGGTGCTGTTTTGATGCAGGATCGGAGACCTATCGCATATTTTAGTGAGAAGTTAAGTGGAGTGACCTTGAACTATCCCACTTACGACAAAGAACTCTATGCATTCGTAAGAGCACTTAGACATGGCAACATTGCTTGTGGCCAAAAGAGTTCGTAATGCATTCGGATCATGAGTCTTTGAAACATTTGAAAGGACAAGGTAAGTTGAATAGGAGGCATGCAAAATGGGTTGAATTCATTAAAACTTTTCCTTACGTAATCAAGTATAAGCAAGGCAAAGAGAACATCGTAGCTGATGTACTTTCGCGCAGGTATGTTCTTTTACACACAATGAATACTAGATTGCTAGGCTTTGAATATGTGAAAGAATTGTATGATAATGATTCTGACTTTGTCGAGATTTATAATACATGTGGACATTCGGCTTTTGGTAAGTTTTATTTGATGGATGGTTATTTGTTCAAAGAGAATAGATTATGTGTTCCTGCTAGTTCTTTGCGTGAATTGCTTGTTCATGAAGCACATGGAGGTGGTTTAATGGGTCACTTTGGGGTTGCGAAAACCTTGGATGTATTACATGAGCATTTTTATTGGCCAAAGATAAAAAGAGATGTGCAACAAATTTTTGAACAGTGCATTGCTTGTAGAAAGGTAAAATCTAGAGTACAACCGCATGGGCTATATACACCATTACCTGTGCCTACTGAACCTTGGGTAAATATCTCTATGGACTTTGTTTTAGGTTTACCTAGGTCAAAGAAAGACTTGTTTTTTAGGGAGACTATACGTTTGCATGGCATTCCTAAGAGTATAGTGTCAGATCGTGATGTTAAGTTCCTTAGCTACTTTTGAAAGACCTTATAGGGAAAGTTGGGAACTAGACTCTTATTTTCAACAACATGTCATCCTCAAACAGATGAACAAACTGAAGTAGTAAATAGAACATTATCCCAACTTTTGCGAGCTATAATTCAAAAGAATTTAAAGAGTTGGGAAGAATGTTTGCTTTTTATTGAGTTTGCTTATAATAGAACTGTGCATTCGACCACTGGTTTTTCTCCATTTGAAATTGTTTATGGTTTTAATCCGCCAACTCCTATGGACTTAATTCCTTTGCCTTTTGAAGAAAAAGTAAGTTTAGATGGTGAAAAGAAGGCAAAGATGGTGAGACAACTCCATGAGGGAGTTCGACTGCAAATAGAGAAAAACAACAGACTTTACGCTTCTAAAGCAAATAAGGGAGGGACGTAAACTGGTTGTTTTCCAACCCGGTGATTGGTTTTGGGTGCACATGCGTAAGGAACGATTTCCTAACCAAAGGAAATCAAAATTACAGCCTCGTGGTGATGGTCCATTTCAGGTTTTAGAGAGAATCAATGACAACACATACAAAATTGACCTTCCAGGTGAGTATGGTGTTAGTGCTACCTTTAATGTTGCTGATCTTACGTTATTTGACACAGATTTTGATTCGAGGTCGAATCCTTTCAAGGAGAGAGGGGATGATGTGGACCAGCCTAGAAACACCAGCAAAGACCCATTACATGTTCCAAATGGTCTAATGACTCAGTCCAAGACAAAGGCATTGAAAGAGGCATTGAATGCATTGGTTTTGAATGTTTCAACCAAGTCAGAATTGAAAGGTCCATTAGAGTATCAAGAGGAGATCTTAGTACATCTTATCCATGTGTAAGAGGGGTCCAACATAACCTTATTTGGGCTATGAAGTGAGGATAGCAAAGGAAACAAAAAAATCCTTCTACAACTTGGAAACAACATGGGTGGCTACCTTTTCCTTTTGTTTCTAGGATTAAGGGGCTGCATGGAAGGCTATAAATAAGCCTTGAATCAGTTCTATAATATTTTACTTCCTTCTTTTCTTCTCATAATAAAACATGGATTTAATATTATGGGCTTTGTTTTATTTTGTTAGCTACAGCCTAAGGCTTGTTTGGGCTTAATTAATACTTTGATTTCAGTTAGGATTCAAGGCTTGTTTGGATTAAGTTATGGGTTTTTCAGTTTAGGGTTTTGGGTCAGTTTTAAGTGGACCTCATTTAAGTCCACATAAGGGGTCCATTAGGGTTAACTTTTCAAGAACTATTTAAACTCATGTAAGCCAAAATTTCGACAACTTTGATGATAATTACTTCTGAATTTTTCAGTTTTAACGTGTGAGAGTGATTCTTGCATTCTTCAGTTCTTGAACAAACTGAATCTGACTTATCGAAGATTAACTGGCTTCGTGGCGTCATTCTACTCAATCCAATAGTGTTGGTGCCTTGGGCCACGTTTTCATTATGTCACACTCCTATCAGACCTATTTCGGCTTTTCGGGATCAGATCTCAATCTTGATTGTGGGTTGCGTGACCACGTGATCACGAGGTTCGCATCATCATGTCATGCTGGACCTTGTAAGTATGACGAGCTCAAAACCTTACCTTGGAAATGATACATGTTGGCGATGGTAAGGACTTTGTTATTTTAAATATTGCTCACTCTAAAATTCACTCACCCAAATGCATGTTTACTTTATCCAATATTTTACATGTTCCTGCTATTAAAAAACCTCTACTATCTGTTCAAAAATTTTATCTTGAGAATAACATCTTTTTTGAATTTCATTCCTCTCTATTTTATGTTAAGGATCTCATGAGAAAAGGAAGTGCTTCTTTCTGGTCGGAGTAGAGATGGTCTATATGTTTTGTCTGAGTCATCCGCAACGTTTTTGCCTCAAGTTTTCTCATCTATCTGCCTCTCTACTTCCGTTGATGTCTAGCATCATCACCTTGGGCATCCTAGTCCACATATTCTGCATTTTTTGGTGAAAAATAAAAAAATGACATGTACATCATCTCAGTTTAATTTTAATTGTTTTACATATCCTCTAGGTAAGTCATCTCGTCTGACTCTAAAAACTACGAGTCATCAAACTCGAGTTCCTCTTGACTTGATTTTTTAGTGATGTTGGGGTCCATTCCCTATGTTGTCATCTGATGATTTTTGCTATTTTGTTATTTTTATGGATGTCCATACGAAGTTTATATGGTTTTATCCTTTGGTTGCTAAGTCTGATTTTTTCAAATTTTTCATCAGTTTCACGCGCTTGTGGAGCGCCAATTCTCTTTAAAAATTAAGTTTGTTCAAACCGATTAGGGTGGTGAATATCAAAAACTAAATACATATTTTAAAATGATTGGTATTCATCATTGTGTGATCTGCCTGCATACTCGTGAATAAAATGGCATGGTTGAACGTCGTCATAGACATATTATTGAAACTGGGCTTACTCTTTTTAGGCAGTGTCACCTCCCTTTAAATGTTGGAGTTATGCTTTTGAAAGCTCTGTTTATTTGATTAATCGCATGTCAACTCCAGTTCTTAATCATAAGACACCTTTTGAATGTCTTCTAAAATCGACTCTTGATTATGCGTTTCTTCGTACTTTCGGGTGTCTCTGTTTTCCTTTTCTTCATCCATACAATGCTCATAAGTTAGATTTTCATTCATCCCCTTGTGTTTTTCTAGGATATAGTACCTCTCATTTAGGTTATCGATGTCTTGATTTATCATCCAAACATATTTATCTTGCTTGTCATGTCCGGTTTCATGAAAATATTTTTCCTCTTGATAAATCTGAATAGATTGCAGCTCCACCCATACAGCCCTCTGCTGCCCCTGTACCCGTCACTTTACATCCTCTCATGCCACTGCTAACTACACTCCCTACACCTCTTTAGGCCTACTTAACATTATCTGCATGTTATTATCATGATCATTCTTCAAGTGCAGGTTCAGATTCTTCACACTCGCAGGAGTCGCCCATCGCTATTGCCAGCTCCCCTGGTCTTTCCCCTGCTAGCTCCCCTATTGTGGCCATTTCCCCTGCCATTTCTCTTGTTGGTTCGCCCTCACGGCCTGCATCTAAATTGAATTCTTCACCCGTAGGTTCTTCCTCCGATTCCCCTAATGTAATTAACTTATGTGTTGATTTATCTAAATTCCATCTTCAGCACATCCCGACCTTTGTCTCCTCCACTCAATCTCAGTTGGCTCACACCCACCCTATGGTGCTTTGCCCACGTCCAACCAAAAATGCAAACCTTAGTATTGCGGCTGCCTCACGGGTTGCGTCCTTACCTCAACAGGAGCTATTGTCCTTTAAGGATGCCAACATGTATTTGACTTAGCATACTATGATGCAGGAGGAACTCCAGGCACTTCACTCTAATCAAACTTGTTCGTTGGTGCCCCTCCATCCGTCTATGAATGTGATTGGCAGAAGATGGGTGTACAATATTAAACGACATGTTGATGGTCAAATCGTCCTTTATAAAGCACAGTTGGTTGCCCACAGATTCACTCAGCAAGAAGGGATCGATTATTTGGAGATGTTTGGTCCGGTGATTAAGCCTACAACGGTTTGCCTTGTGCTCACTATTGTTGTCTCATATGGTTGGAACGTTCATCAGTTGGATGTTCATAATGCTTTCCTGAATGACATTCTTTAGGAAGAGGTATACATGGCACAACCACCTGGGTTTATTGATCTTGCACTCCCATCTCATGTGTGTTGTCTTTATAAATCATTGTATGGCTTGAAACAAGCCCCTCGCGCTTGGTACAACCATTTGAGTGAGTTTTAAATCTCCATTGGATTTCAGGCATCCGAGGTGATACTTCTCTGTTTATTCTCTCTCTTGATGGTGCTATGATTTACCTGCTAGTGTATGTTGATGATATTTTATTAACCGAGAGTATCTCAGTTGTGCTTCATAAATTGATTACTTTGCTACAGTCCGAATTTAAGCCTTGGGATTTAGGTTATGTTCATTTCTTCTTGGGCATTGAAGTTAAATTTACTGTTATGGGTATCTTATTAACCCAACACAAGCATGCACTCGATATCATCCAACGAGCATGTATGACTTTTTGCAATCCGGTTGATACTCCTCTGTCTACCTCCTCCAAATTAGGACTCGTGCCTAGCACTCTTTACTCTGATCCCACACGGTATCGCTAAATTGTTAGGGCATTACAATATCTTACCTTCACTTAACCTGATATTTGTTATGCAGTCAATAAGATATGTCAGAATACTTGTGTGCCTTGGTTCTACTCCTATTTCATGGAAATCCAAGAAACAACGCGTGATCTTCTACTGAAACATAATACAAGGCTTTAACTGATGGTACTGCTGAAATTTTATGGATTCGCTCATTATTGTCAGAATTTTGGGTCCTTTCTTCATCCGTGACTATGTTATAGTGTGATAATTTAGGGGCCACTTACTTATCTGCCAATCCAGTGTTTCATGCTCATACTAAACATGTTGAAGTTGATTATTACTTTGTCTACGATCGCGTTGCTAAGCGAGAAAGTCAGGTATGGTTCATCTTTTCCAACAATCAACTAGCTAATGTTCTTACCAGCCAAGCCTCTTCCTCCAGTCTCGTTTACTTACTTTCGATCCAAGCTTCGGGTGGAGTCTCCCTTTTCAACTTGATGGGGTGTATTAACGAAATAGACCCTATATATGTAAATACTCTTATATAGGAATAGTTATCATGTGTAATACATTCCATCATTATATTGTACACAACCCTAAAGGTATAGATACAAAGGATGGTTGCTCTCATTGACAACCACCACAGATTAATACAAAGACTATCTCTCAATTATCTTAACTAAACCCATTATGAAAAACCCAAAGCTGAATCATATACTGAACTGTATCAACAATTAATCTTAAGCATATAATTAAATGCTTACTATATAGAATCCAAGGTTGAACCTGAACCATATTATTCCCTCCCTCTTCAAGAAAATTCACCCTCAAATCTTAAATGGGATTAGTAGTGACTTCATTAGCCTCTTGTTTAAGCATTCGGAGTTCCTTTATTGCTAACACCTTTTGATGTGAACCTCGTGATCATATGGTCATGCAACCCACATGAAAAGACATCAATTCCCGAAAAGCCAAGTAAATCAGGTTTGATAGGAGTGTGACACAAAGATAACTTGTACCTAGGCACCAACACTATTAGAAATGGAGACCCCCACCCAACGAATATTGATTCGCAAACAAGAAGTATAAGGATGATGCCACGAAGACAGTTGTTCTTCGATAAGTCGTTTTCAGTCCTTTAGAGAACCACGGAAGGGAGATTATCCCACCAACACACAATAAGTGCAGCAAAGAAGTTTATTGATCTGAAAATTGCATAACCTTACATGTTTGGTTATGCCTTTATTTATACTGACTCTAGACTTAAAGAAACCCTAATGGACCCCCTTAGGTGGACTTATATGAAACCCACTTACAATTGACCTAAATAAGTAATAATAACCCAAACACTAAGAAGAAAATAATAAAAAGAATAAAAATCCAAAAATTATTATCCTAAATATGCTAGAATCAGATTTGTCACCTTTAAGAAGTCTTAAATAAACTATGAAAAATCTGATTTGGAAAATTTGTGTTGCTGCCGCCTTTGATGTCCTTAATTAGCATGGATCATCCCCTCTCTCTTCAAAAGGATTCGACCTCAAATCATCACCTAAATCAAACAGAGTACGATCAGAAACATTAAAGGTAGCACCAACACCATACTCACCTGACAAATCAACTTTATAAGCATTGTCATTGATCCTCTCAAGGATTTGAAATGGCCCATCTCCTCGTGGTTGTAGCTTAGATTTCCTATGGGCTGGAAATCTCCCCTTGCACATATGCACCCAAACCCAATCGTCGGGCTAAAAGACAACATGTTTACGCCCCTTATTGGCTTTGGTCGCATGCACACGATTCTTCTTTTGCCGCACACTCTCATGAAGGGTTTTCACCACCTGTGCTTTACGATTACCATCCAAACTAACGCTTTCATCAACAGGCAAAGGAATCAAATCCATTGGAGTTCAAGGATTAAATTCATACACAATTTCAAATGATGAAAATTCAATAGTAGAGTGCACACTACGATTATATGCAAACTCTATAAATGGCAAACAATCTTCCCAATTCTTTAAATTGTGTTAAGGTTTTATTAACTACTTTGGTTTGTCCATCTGTTTGGGGGTGACAAGTAGTTGAAAACAACAATTTAGTACCCAAGTTGTCCCATAACACCTTCCAAAAATAGCTAAGGAACTTAACATCTCTATCAGAAACAATGCTCTAAGGGACCCCGTGAGGCCGTACTATCTCCCTAAAGAACAAATCAGCAATGTTAGTTGCATCATCAGTTTTACAACATGGAATGAAGTGTGTCATCTTTGAAAACATATCAATAACTACAAAGATGGAATCCCTACATCGTTTTGACCTAGGTAAACCTAAGACAATGTCCATCGAAACGTTGGATCAAGCTAAAATGTTATGTGGACTCTCCAGACATGTTTTCCTACTATTGGTTAAAATTCCAGGTCAATCAGACTTCGGAAAGGCACCACAATACTGGTAGAGGCTGTACGAATTTTGTTATTTACTTTTATTTAACTTGTGGACTTCCTATTTGGTTCGGATTCTTTTCCTACAATGATGTGGCAGCTGGTTTTGGGAATTTCCTAGTTCCACTGGGATCTTTAATGAGCTGCAGTATAATCTCCAAGTGTGGTAAGGATTCCTTATTCATCCTAGCTACACGAAGACATAAAAGCTTGTGGTATTTAATGACAAATTAATTAGCTATTTTTTTTATTTTCTTTCATGTTTGGTTTTAATTAAAACTTTGTTTTGAGCTAGGATCCAAGGCATGTTTGGATCAGGTTATGGATTTTTTAGTTTAGGGTTTTTGGGTCAGTTTTGAGTGGACCTCATATAAGTCCACATAAGGGCATTAGGTTTAATTTTTCAAGAACTATTTAAACTCATATAAGCCAAACTTTCGGCAGCTTTGATGATAATTACTTCTGAATTTTTCAGTTTTAACTTGTGAGTGATTCTTGCGTTCTTGAGTTCTTGAACGAACTGAATGTGACTTATCGAAGATGTTATGGTTTCGTGGCGTCATTCTACTCAATCCAATAGTGTTGGTGCCTTGGGGTAGGTTTCCATTGTCACACTCCTATTAGACCTATTTCTGCTTTCCGGGATCAGATCTCAAACTTGATTGTGGGTTGCGTGATCATGAGGTTCGCATCAACGAGACTGATATGCATTGGGACTACTCTTAGTGAACCATAAGTAAACCACCTTAGAATCAACTGAAACTTCATATTCTGTGTATTGGGAATGAGATCAAATCATATATTAAATTTGGGCTTATTTTGATATCAGCTTCTTGAGGTTTTAATTGGAGGTTCAATTTTACCGCAAATTTCATACATGGGGTTTGGGTACCTAGGCATAATAGAACGACCTATAAACTGAGATTTGTTTTATTCTGGGTATGCTAATACTATATATTAAATTCAAGGTCATTTTGATTGCGTTTTATTTAGGTTCCTGAATCGGGTTTTGTCTTGTTGTAATGGGTTTGTTTTGCATTGTCTTTCAAAACTTGTTTTGTTTCTGTTGATTTTGTTCCTTCCATTATATTATCATCATATTTGGGATATTTGGCTATTGTTTGAGTAATTCTCATCGATTTCATATTTGTTTGTTTTCGATCAGTTCTGGTCCAAACGATAGTCAAATTTGTAATTTCTTTGTCTTCTTCTTGTGTTTTTTTCCCTCTTTGTGTCATGTATTCACCAAGGGAGAGGGAACAGAGGAGGATTGTAGATCAACGACGCGAAAAACTAAGCCTTGGTTTGGGGGTTTTGGAACGAGAAGTTGATAAGTGTAGAAGATAATAAATTGATCTTCAAGCTTCATGGGAAAAAAAGGTACAACGCCAAAAGAATAAAAGATGAAGGACAGCCGCTGTGGTTATCTTTCAAAAGTATGTACGCAAGTGGTTAGTATGGCGTGCCTATTTGAAATTCTTGTTAGTCACTACTTCTATACAGTGTTGTTGGAGAAAGGTGTTAGCAATAAAGGAATTCCGAAGGCTTAAACAAAAGGCTACTGAAGTCACTACTAATCCTATTCAAGATTCGAGGGGGAATCTTCTTGAAGAGGGAGGGCATGATACGGTTCAGCCTTGTGATACGACCCAAGTAAGGTCAGATTCAGATTTTTATTATTTTCTTTCATATTTGGGCTTAATTAAAACTTTGTTTTGAGCTAGGATCCAAAGCTTGTTTGGATCCTACTTTTTAGTTTAGGGTTTTTGGGTTAGTTTTGAGTGGACCTCATTTAAGTCCACATAAGGGCATCAAGGTTAATTTTTCAAGAACTATTTAAACTCATGTAAGCCAAAATTTCGACAGCTTTGATGAAATTACTTCTGAATTTTTCAGTTTTAACGTGTAAGAGTGATTCTTGCGTTCTTGAGTTCTTGAACGAACTGAATCTGACATATCGAAGATTAACTAGTTTCATGGCGTCATTCTACTCAATCCAATAGTATTGGTGCCTTGGGCTAGGTTTTCTTTGTGTCACACTCCTATCAGACCTATTTCAACTTTCCGGGATCAGATCTCAATCTTGATTGTGGGTTGCTGCGTGACCACGTGATCACGAGGTTCGCTTCACATTGACTTGGTGGCTTGTTTTGCACCTCTAATGGGTCCTTGACATGATTACGCTTGAAGTTGGGCTGATCCGCATCACCTGCCCCTTTAAATTTCAAAATAATTTCAGCGAGCGTTCATGCTCCCCTAAAATTGGTCTCATTATCTCGGTGGCCCTCCTATTTTGAAATCCAAACACTGGTCTATTTTCATGGACGACCTGTCTGTTTTCAGAAGATGGTCTATTTTCATAAGCAACCGACCCATTTCAAAAAAATGGTCAATTTTCGCGGGCGACCTGCCCCTTTTCAGAAAATGGTCTATTTTCATAGGCCACTTGTCCCTTTTCAGAAGAATAGTCTATTTTTATGGACGACTTGCCCTTTTTCGTTTCATCAAAATCTTGTTGGATTTCATCGAGGATTTTTTTTTCTAAAAATATTAAAAAACTTTTATGCAATGCCTTGGAGTTACAGTGCATGCATCCGTACTTAGTTTGAAATATAGACCCTCCATTTTGATGCTTCATCGTCACAATGTGCTTTTGCAATCCAAACCTTCTCGGTTTTTCTGATTCGTTGGCTAGTCCGAGTCTACCGTAAATGTAAGTGGAGGCCCATCCTGGGCTACCATTTGTTTATCAAGCCTGATCATGCCTCCAAGTATGGTGTTGTTTGAGCATTAAGTTTGCCTTGTGTAGCTTTCTTTTAATAGTGAATGTCATCCTAAATTAAAGTTTTGTGTTTGGATTCTCTAAATATGAACAAAAATATAAATTTTTTTTTTATTTTATCATCATTTTCACAACTAAACGAATGAATCATTTTCGAAAAGACTAGCTGCTACACTTTCTTTCTTTTGTCGAGATTGGTTTGTTGTTCTTCCTTAAGTGCACAATTTATCAATTCAGGACCACGTGACCACGTGATCACGAGGTTCGCATCATTTTGACTATAAAAAAGTACGGTGCATATAGTGTACTCGTTCTCCTTTGAATCAATAAAATTTTGACCACCTCTCCTTTGGAATCCTCCTTTTTTTTTCCATAACACCTCATCAAAATACATGAAATCCCTTTAGTTTCTAGGCTACCAAAAACCTTCCCAATGGCCTATAGTCTCATCCTTAAAACCATCATCACTAATATCATTTAGGATAGTTTAAATGTTTAAAAATTATAAAATATAAAAAAATATATAATAGAATTAATCAGATTTCTCGTAATGATACTTCAATGATAGTTTAATTATTTTAAAATTTTAAAATAAAAAAATAATTAGAATTTCAAATTAAGATACTTTAAGGATAGAGTTTAATAATTTTTAAAAAATTTAAATATAAAAACAATTTACTAAAAAAAAGTAATTAGGATTTTTATTTAGGTTACTTCAACGACAATTTAATTGTTTAAAAATTTTAAACTATAAAAATAATTTATAAAAAACAATAGTATTTAGAATATCTGTTTAGGATATTTCAATTATAGTTTAAATATTTTAAAATTATAAAATATAAAAAAATTATAAAAAATATTTGTTTTAAGGATAGTTTAAATGTCTTAAAATTATAAAAAAATAATTAGGATTTCTGTTTAGGTTACTTTAAGGATAATTTAAATATTTTAAATATTTTAAATATAAAAAAAAATTGATAAAAAAAATAATGAGGATTTCTGTTTAGAATATTCTAAGGATAGTTGAATTTTTTTAAAATTATAAAATATTAAAAAAATTATTAGGATTTCTGTTTAAGATACTTTAAGGATGGTTAATATGTTTTAAAATTATAAAATATAAAAATAATTTATAAAATAAATAATGAGGATTTCTTTTATGATACTTTAGAGATAGTTTAAATGTTTTAAAATTTTAAAATTAAAAAAATAATAATTAGAATTTCAATTTAAAATACTTTAAATGTTTTAAAATTATAAATAAAAAAAATTGATAATAAAAAAATAATCAATATTTCTGTTTAGGTTACTTCAATGATAGTTTAAATATTTTAAAATTATAAAGATATAAACAATTTATAAAAAAAATATATTAGGATTTGTATTTTGGATACTCCAATGATAGTTTAAAAGTTATAAAATTATAAAATATAAAAAAAATTATAAAAAAAAGTAATTAGAATTTCCGTTTGGAATACTTGAAAGATAATTTAAATATTTTTAAATTATAAAATATAGAAACAATTTTTTTTAAAAAAAACATAATTATGATTTTTGTTTATGATACTTTAAGGATAGTTTTAAAGTTAAAACATTATAAAATATAAACAAAATTTATAAGAAAAAGTAATTAAAATTTCTATTTAGTATACTTCAAGTATATATAAAAAATTGTTTTAAAAAAAATAATTAGCATTTCTGTATAGGATGATACTTCAAGAATAGTATAAATTTTTTAAAATTATAAAATATAAATAAAATTCATAAAAAAAAAAACAATTTGAATTTCTGTTTAGGATATTTCAATGATAGTTTAAAAGTTTTAAATTATAAATGCAATTTATAAAAAAACAATTAGGGGGTGATAACATCTTCCCTTTTGCATAACTAGCCTCGTACCACAGAATATATGTTGACCAGTTAGGATTCCTAGTAACCATAATATTAGGTGGCAACTCCTTAAATGAAATTTTCCCCTAAAAGAACAAGATGTCACATATCTATTCTTTTTTCCAATCGAGTGATAATTTTTAATCGGTCAATGCAATGTCGCGTGGGACAGATTGACGACTCCGTTGGGGACCATAAGACTAAGCTTTGCTATTTGTCTTTTTATTGCTAAACAATATTTTTCATATTGTTTTCTTTATTGTCACTATGTTGTGTTTATCAAGTTTTTTTTTATTTTTTTATTTTGCTCTTTCTAATGTTTTAGCATGCATAGTTATTCATGTTTATCTTGAATATTTATTGGATTTGGATCTAGGTCTTCACGCATCACTCATCTCATTTTTAAGCTATATGGGTATCAACTTTAAGATAAGTGGAGGAGTAACAGCACCCCAATGGCTTTAGCCTGGGTGAGGCTCGCGAAACTATCCAACTCTCGCATGATTGTTTGGTCGACAGTGGTCGATATGCCGAACTGATATTACTACTGAGCATGCGAAGGACCGTTGAGACTAGATAGCAAAATTACCCCAATGCATTTAATGACCATAACCTACCTTTTAGGTTGATCCCTGCGTAATTTCACTGAGATAAGCTTAAACGTGTAAGCATCCTTATTATAGGGCTTTCGGGTGACATAATGGTTACTATTCCTAAGATAACAATTGTTGAGTATGGACTCAAGTTTGAATCCTTGCAAATGATCGAGAGAGACTGACCTAGACTGGATACCGCTACTCAAAGACATTAGATGCATAATAAAAGACACCAAAAATATGGTTGAAAGTTCAAATGACAAAAGGCTAAACAAATCTCCTCTCGGCATTACAATGAATATCGGATTCAAATCTGACCACACATCCAAAGAATAGTGATCGTTATGTCATCCCCCAAAAGGTGAATCCATACCCCATATATTGCATTCATCTTCATACATGTTTGAACATACACTTATGAATTGTCATAATACAACACTCTAGGTAAAATATAGGTTCCCCATTGAAACACACTTATAACACTCGATTACGAAAAAGACAAATGGAAAATGAAGAAAAAGCCTAGTTGGAAGGCCAACACCGAAAAGAGATGGAAAGTCTTAGAGAAGAAGTCACAAAGCTTACTAGCCTACTCAAACAGGCCTTGAGATCTAAACCTGAAGAAGCAAAATTTACAACTCAACTTGAACCTATGCTCGCAAATCCACATAATCTGGGGGCAAATGAGGTGTCTCAACAAGCTATGTATTCCTAATTTGCTCAACCAGCATATCCCATAAGAATGTCATCTACCATTGACCTTACAAAGAAGGAATCTCAAAAGAACAAGAAGGTAAAAGAAGATGGCCCGGACAAATGGTTTGCCCTAGAACAAAGGCTGATAGCATTATGTTTAGAAGGAAAAATCGATCTCTTCTAGAAAAAGAGATGAACATTTCCTACAACAAGACAAGGGGGCATCTTGGTTTATAAAAGGCAGTTTGATCCTTTTAGCAGGTGACAACGAATGTTTTTAAAAGTGAGACGGGGATTAATGAATGATCCTCTCAAATTATTTGACGAGACGAAAAATCTCTAGCAAGCAAGTGGGTCACGATGGGCACCATAAATGCTAAACTGTGTAAACGAATATGGGAAGAGACTTACATGGGCCAACTCGAGTAAGCTAGATGCTAAAAGACGAAGATGACCCAAATCAGAGATAGCAAGTCGTCATCAATCAAGCAAACAAGAAGATTAAGAAGAAATGGAGGCCTATATTTCAAATTAGGTAAAGAAACATGCATATCATCTAAACTTTGAGACATTGGACAATGAGTTTTTCAAATTTCACAAGAGAAATCTCTGACATGATCCATCAAATAGAAGGCCACCTTGAAATGGCCAAGATTGAAATTGCTTTTGAAAATTTTTCACCTATGAAAAATTTTAACCTGGGTAGGCTGCCCATGAGAATCAGGCCGCAGAAAAAAAATCTTTGTATTTTTCCACTACCTTTCATTTCTCATCCCTAAGGTAGTGTGTTTCCTAACCCTACCTCTTTTCGAGTGCGTCTTCGAGCCCTCACCTCATTTTGAGTGCGCCTTCGAGCCCTCACCTTTTTCGAGTGCGCCTTTGAGCCCTCACCTCTTTTTTTTATGTGCCTTCGAGCCCTCACCTTCTTTTGAGTGCGCCTTCAAGCCCTTGACCATTCTTTGGAGAGCGTCTTCGAGCCCTCACCTCCTTTCGAGTGCACATTCGAGCCCTCACCTTTTTTTTAGTGCGTCTTCGAGCCCTCACCTCCTTCAAGTGCACCTCGAGCCCTCGACCATCTTTTTGAGTGCGCCTTCGAGCCCTCACCTCTTTTGAGTGAGCCTTTGAGCCCTCAACCATTCGTTTGAGTGTGCCTTTGAGCCCTCACCTCTTTTGCCTTCGAGCCCTCATCTTCTTTTCGAGTGCTCCTTTAAGCCCCCCCATCTCGGGGACAATGCATGTTTGAGCCCTATCATGTCATCCCTGTAAGACTTTCTTTTTCCAGTTAGATAGGTCACCCATTACAATGAGCTCCTTCTTTTTCTTGGGTAGGTCACCTATTACAATTAGACCCTTCCTTTCTTTCTTGAGTAGGTCACTCATTACAGTGAGACCCCTTCTTGTTCTTGGGTAGGTCACCCATTACAATGAGATCTTTTTTTCATTTTTTTACTTGGGTAGGTCACCCGTTACAATGAGACCTTTTATTTTTATTTTTTTCACCGGATAGGTCACACGTTACAATAAAACCATTTAAAAAAAATCAAAAATAAAAAAAGAAAGAAAAAAGAGGAAGGGCTTTCACAATTATTCTTCTTTACAAAACTTACAATACAAAGTTAAAAGAAAACAAATTTTCTAATGCCTTTGCACCGTAAGCGTTGTAAAGAGGGGGCAACTTGTTGTAACCCAATTTTGGCCCATTGGCTTGTGAATTTAATTTTACAGGGTTTAAAATGTAAAATTAAAATATCAGAGATTTATTTCGATGAAAAGTGTGATTTGTCAACTTGCATGAAACTAGGGACTACAATGTGCTTTTGTCATTCTATCCTTACCTTCAAGATAATCTTTGTCTTCAAAATAATGATAGTTATCCGCTTTCGAATTTGATTCTTAATCAAATTCAAACTTCAAAGAAGAGAATGAGTTTGATTGAAACTTTGTTTCTCACACGCGAAGGGACTCTGGCACTATAAATATAGATCTCAATGTATACACAAAGGGGGGGATGATATAGATAAAAAACAGAAAAAAAAAAAGAAAAACAGGGAAGAAAAACAGGGAAGAAAAACAAGGAAGACGACAGAAGTGAGAAAACAGAGGAGAGAACAAAAAAAAACCAAGAACAGAGGGAGGAGAGACTGAAAAAAAGGAGGAGAAGGAGAGCATTCTTCAGCCGGTGCCTGCACTATTACCTTCACCTTCGCTTTCAGCTTCACCAGGTAAAGTCTTTCTTGTAATTGTTGCAAGAAAACAATGTGAAGGTCATTTGCACTGTGCAACGCACACGTGGGTTGAGCCATGCATGCCTGCTGCCCAGCCGGGTCACTAGCTTGGGCCAGTGGGACCCCCGCCCCGCCCATGTTGGTTGGGCTAGACCCAGCCCCCAAAAAAAAGAAAAAAAAAAAACGGGTCCGGATCTAGCCTTTCGGCAAAACACACCCTTATGCCTTGGTCATAATTTTTATGCCCATTTTAGTTTGATATTTGGCCAAACAAGTCCCTTTTTTATATCAGAAAATTCCAAAAATATTTGAGGATCTTTGTTGATTTATTTGTGGGCCCTTCGCACTTTGATTTATTTTTTTCTTTGTGTTTTGTATTTTTTTTAAGTTATGTGCTCAATTTGTGGCCTATTATTGTTAAATGCAAATCTGTCGTGAAATATTTTTTTTATTTCCGTCTAAAAAGGGCAAATAATAATAAAGGATAAACAAGAAAAAATGACATAGAAAATTTCTTTTTCAAATTCATCTTTTGCGAAAATATTCACTGACGCCAGAGTCAAGAGTATCGTATTTTTTGGATTTGTGCGATATTTACCAACGCCAGAGTTGGAAATATTCGTAGGAATTGTTCACTGACACGAGTCAGGAACATGAAAGGAAGAGTAAAAAAAAAAGAAAAAAAGAGAACAAATTCTTAGCAATTTTAGACAAAACCAGTAACCCAGCAGGTAGGACACTTAGTAGGGGTGATCATTTTCGGTTCGATTCGGTTTTTATCAAAAAGAAGTAACCAAACCAAATTTTTTTAAAAAAAAAACTCGACTGGTTTCGATTTGGTTCGATTTGGTTTTTTATGATAAAAACCGGTTTAAACCAGTTTTGGCTAATTTTTTTTTCCGGTTTGGCTCGGTTTTTTTCCGGGTTGGGTTCGGTTTGGTTTTTTCGGTTTCAGGCTTATAAAACCGAAACCAAACCGATCAGTTTTTTTAAAATTGTAATCGGTTTTTTTTCACTGTTCAGATTTTTCAGTAACTATCCTTGAAATATTTAGAATTTGTGTTTTGGTTTCTTCAATGATAGTTGAATTTTCAAATTATAAAATTTAAAAGAAATTTCAAAAAAGTAATTATGAATTTCTGTTTATAATATTTCAAAGATAGTTAAAATATTTTAAAATTAAAACATTTAGAAAAAATAAAAAACAAAATTATGATTTTTGTTTCGGTACTCAAGGATAATTTAAAGTTTTAAAATATAAAATTTAAAACAAATTTAAAAAAAATAATTAGGATTTTTGTGTGGGATACTTAAACCATAGTTCAAAGTTTTAAAATTATAAAATTTAAAAGAAATTTTAAAAAAAGTAATTAGAATTTCTGTTTTGAATTATTAAATGATAGTTCAAAGTTTTAAAAATAAAAATTTAAAAGAAATTATAAAAAAAATAATTAGGATTTCTGTTTTGGATTCTTTAATCATAGTTGAATTTTTTTAAAATAATGAAATTTAAAACAAATTTAAAAAATGTAATTAGAATTTCTGTTTTGAATTCTTCAATTATAGTTTAACTCTTTTAAAATTTTAAAATTTAAAAGAAATTTTTAAAAAATAATTTTTAATTTCTGTTTAGTATATTTCAAGAATAGTTAAAATGTTTTAAAATTATAAAATTTAAAATAAATTTTAAATAAGTAATTAGGATTTCTGTTTCGGATACTTGAATCTTACTACAAAGTTTTAAAATTATAAAATTTAAAATAAATTAAAAAAAACAAATTAAGATTTCTATTTTGGATTCTTCAATGATAGTTTAAATATTTTAAAATTATAAAATTTAAAAGAAATTTAACAAAAGTAATTAGGATTTCTGTTGGGGATACTTAAAGCTTAGTTCAAATGTTTAAAATTTAAAAGAAATTTGAAAAAATTAATTAGGATTTCTATTTTAGATTCTTCAATGATAGTTTAAATATTTTAAAATTATAAAATATAAAAGAAATTTAAAAATAATTAATTAGAATTTCTATTTGGGATACTTGAAATTTAGTTCACAGTTTTAAAAGTATAAATTTAAAATAAATTTAAAAAAAGTAATTAGGATTTCATTTTGTATTCTTCAAAGATAGTTTAAATGTTTTAAAATTATAAAATATTAAAAAAAATTAAAAAAATAATTAGGATTTCTGTTTGGGATACTTGAAACTTAGTTCAAAGTTTTAAAATTATTAAATTTAAAAGAAATTTAAAAACATTAATTAGGATTTTTGTTTTGAATACTTGAAGGATAGTTAAAAATTTAAAATTATAAAATTTAAAGAAATTAAACAAAAATTATGATTTCTATTTTGGATACTTAAAAGATAGTTGAATAGTTTTAAAATTAAAAAGTTTTGAAAAGAAATTAAAAAATGAAATTATTTTTTATGTTTNGGTACTTTAAGGATAGTTTAAATGNTTTAAATTTATAAAATTTTAAAAAAATTAAAAAAAACTATTGATGATTTTTGTTTTGAATTCTTTAATAATAGTTGAAATGTTTCCAAATTATAAAATTTAAAAGAAAATTTAAAAAAGTAATTATGAATTTCTGTTTGGGATTCTTCAAGGATAGTTGAAATGTTTTAAAATTAAAAAACTTTGAAAAAAATTAAAAAATAAGAAATCATGATTTTTGTTTGGGTACTTCAAGGATAGTTTAAATGTTTTAAAATTATAATTTTTGAAAAATATTAAAAAAAGAAATTATGATTTTTGTTTCTGTACTTTAATGATAGTTTAAATATTTTAAAATTATAAAATTTAAAAGAAATTAAAAAAAATAATTATGATTTCTATTTGAGATACTTAAAACTTCGTTCAAAGTTTTTAAATTATAAAATTTTAAAGAAATTTTAAAAAAAGTAATTAGGATTTCGTATTGGAATTTTCAATTATAGTTTAAAAGTTTTAAAAATATGAAATTTAAATTAAATTTAAAAATAATAATTAGGATTTCTATTTGGATTCTTCAATAATAGTTTAAATGTTTTAAATAATTATGATTTCTATTTGGGATACTTGAAGCTTAATTAAAAGGTTTAAAATTATAAAATTTAAAAGAAATTTAAAAAAAGTAATAAGGATTTTTATTTTGGATTCTTCAATCATAGTTTAAATATTTTAAAATTTTAAAATTTAAATGAATTTTATAAAAAGTAATTATGATTTCTGTTTTTCGTACTTAAAAATAGTTGAAATGTTTTAAAATTAAAAAAATTTTAAATTTTTTTTTTTAAAACAAATCATGATTTTTGTTTCGGGTGCTTCAAGGATAGTTTAAATGTTTTGAAATTATAAAATTTAAAAGAAATTTAAAAATAGTAATAAGAATTTATGTTTGGGATACTTGAAAATTACAAAATTTAAAAGAAATTTAATAAAAGAAATTATGATTTCTATTTTGAATTCTTCAGAAATAGTTTAAATATTTGAAAATTATAAAATATAAAAGAAATTTAAATAAAGTAATTAGGATTTCTGTTTGGGATACTTGAAGCATAATTCATAGTTTTAAAATTATAAAATTAAAAAAAAAGTAATTAGGATTTTGATTTGGATACTTCAATGATAATTTAAATTTTTTATAAATTATAAAATATAAAAGAATTAAAAAAAGTAATTAGGATTTCTATATAGGATACTTGAAGCTTAGTTTAAAGTTTTAAAATTATAAAATATAAAAGAAATTTAAAAAAAGTAATTAGAATTTCTGTTTTGGATTCTTAAATCATAGTTTAAATGTTTTAAAATTATAAACTTTAAAAAAAATTTAAAAAATATAATTATAATTTCTGTTTTGGATTCTTCAATTATAGTTTTAATATTTGAAAATTATAAAATTTAAAAGAATTAAAAAAAAACAAATTATGATTTATGTTTGGGATATTTTAAGCTTAGTTCAAAGTTTTAAAATTATAAAAATGAAAAGAAGTTTAAAAAAATAATTGGGATTTCTGTTTTGGATTCTTCAATGATAGTTTAAAAGTTTTAAAATTATAAAATTTAAGATAAATTTTAAAAAAGTAATTAGGATTTCTATTTGGATTCTTCAATAATAGTTTAAATATTTTAAGATTATAAAATATTAAAGAAATTAAAAAAAAGTAATTAGGATTTCTATTTGGGATACTAGAAGCTTAGTTAAAAGTTTTAAAATTATAAAATATAAATTTTTTAAAAACAAAAAATTAAGATTTCTGTTTGAGATACTTAAAGCTTATTTCAAAGTTTTAAAATTATAAATTTAAAATAAATTTTAAAAAAGTAATTAGGATTTCGATTTGGTTTCTTCAATGATAGTTTAAAAGTTTTAAAATTATAAAAAAAATTTAAAAAAGTAATTAGGATTTGTGTTTGTGATACTTGAAGCTTAGTTCAAAGTTTTAAAATTATAAAATTTATAAGAACTTAAAAAAATAATTAGAATTTCTGTTCTAAATTCTTCAACCATAGTTCAAATGTTTTAAAATTTTAAAATTTAAATGAATTTTAAAAAAAAAATAGTTATGATTTCTGTTTTGGGTACTTAATTGATTGTTGAATAGTTTTAAAATTAAATTTTTTAAAACAAATTAAACAATAAAATTATGGTTTCTATTTTTGGTACTTTAAGGATAGTTTAAATGTTTTAAAATTATAAGTTTTTTTAAAAAAACTATTTAGGATTTTTTAAAAAGAAATTTTTAAAAAATAATTATGAATTTCTGTTTACAATACTTAAAGGATTGTTGAAATGTTTTAAAATTAAATTTTTTAAAAAAGATTAAAAAAAATTATGATTTGTGTTTGGTTACTTAAAGGATAGTTTAAATATTTTAAATTTATAAAATTTAAAAGAAATTTTAAAAAAAGTAATTAGGATTTCTATTTAGGATACTTGAAGTTTAGTTTAAAGTTTTAAAATTATAAAATTTAAAAGGAATTAAAAAAAATAATTAAGATTTCTGTTTTGTATTCTTCAATGATAGTTTAAAATTTTTAAAATTATAAAACTTAAAATAAATTTAAAAATTATAATTATGATTTCCATTTGGATTCTTCAATGATAGTTTAAAAGTTTAAAAATTATAAAATTTAAAAGAAATAAAAAAAATAATTAGGATTTTTATTTTGGATTCTTTAATGATAATTTAAATGTTTTAAAATTATAAAATATAAAAGAAATTTCAAAAAAGTAATTAGGATTTCTGTTTTTGGTACTTTAAAGATAGTTGAAATCTTTTAAAATTAAAATAAAAACAAAACTATTTACGATTTCTATTTAGGATACTTAAAGTTTAGTTTAAATTTTTAAAATTATAAATTTTAAATAAATTAAAAAAATAATAATTAGGATTTCTTTTTTCAATTATTTAACGATAGTTTAAATATTTGAAAATTATAAAATTTAAAAGAAATTTTAAAAAAAGTAATCAGGATTTCTGTTTGGGATACTTGAAGTATAATTCAAAGTTTTAAAATTATAAAATTTAAAATAAATTTTAAAAAAATAATTAGTATTTCTGTTTTAGATTCTTAAAAGATAGTTTAAATGTTTCAAAATTAAAATAATTTAAAAAAAGGAATTATGATTTACATTTAGGGTATTTCATGAATAGTTTAAATGTTTAAAAATTATAATATTTAAAAAAATAATTAGCATTTCTATTTGGGATGTTTAAAGGATAGTTTAAATGTTTAAAAATTATAAAATTTAAAAGAAATTTAAAAAAATAATTAAGATTTCTGTTTTCGATTCTTCAAGGATAGTTTAAATGATTTAAAATTATAAAATTTTAAAAAACTTTTAAAAAAATTAATTTGGATTTCTCTTTTGGATTCTTCAAAGATTGTTTAAATATTTTAAAATTATAAAATTTAAAAAGAAATTTAAAAAATATAATTAGGATTTCTTTTTGGATTCTTGAAGAATAGTTTAAATGTTTTAAAATTATAAAATTTTAAAAAAATTAAGAAAAAACTATTGATGATTTCTGTTTTGGATACTTCAAAAATAGTTGAAATGTTTTAATATTAAAAAAAATTAAAATTTTTTAAATAAGAAATTATGATTTCTTTTAAAGGTACTTTAAGAATAGTTAAAATATTATAAAATTATAAAATATAAAATAAATTTGTAAAAAAATTTAATTATGATTTCTGTTTAGTGTATTTTAAGGATAATTTAATTGTTTCAACATTATAAAATATAATACAAATTATATAAAAAAAAATTAAATTTATGTTTAGGATAGTTCAAGGATAATTTAAAAGTTTTAAAATTATAAATTATAAAATCTTTTTTTAAAATTAATCAAGATTTCTCATTACAATACTTTTAGAATAGTTTAAATGTTTTAAAATTATAAAATATAAAATAATTCTTTTTAAAATGTAATTGTGATTTCTATTTAGGATACTTCAATCATAATTTAAATGTTTTAAAATTAAAAAAATATAAAACCATTTATAAAAAAATTTATTATGATTTCTATTTAGGATACTTTAATGATACTTTAATTATTTTGAAATTTTAAAATATAAAACAAATTAATTGGGATTTCTATTTTGGATACTTGATACTAGTTTAAATGTTTTAAAATTTTTAAATATAAAACATTTATATATATAAAAAAAAGTAATTAGAATTTTTATTAAAGATACTTAAATGTTTTAAAATTTTAAATTATAAAAAATAATTGAGATTTACATTTAGGATACTTCTTCTCCTCGTCCATCTTGATACCCTGCACACTTACGACATAGCCAAGAAGCACAATTTTTTCCATGCAAAAGGTACACTTCTTAATATTAGCATATAATTGCTCACTACGCAACATACTAAGTACATTACGCAAATGATCAAGATGCTCATTTATGTTCTTGCTATAGATTAAAATGTCATCAAAATACATAACAACACACTACTTATAAACACACGCAATACATGATTCATTAAACGCATAAACGTGCTAGGCGCATTTGTAAGTCCAAACGGCTTGACTAACCATTCATGCAAACCATCTTTAGTCTTAAATGCATTTTTCCACTCATCACCCTCTTTCATCCTAATTTGATGGTACCCACTCTTTAAGTCAATATTAGAGAAAATACATGATCCATCTACTTTACCGTTATGTTATTGGATCCGACGACAATCGACACACATCCTCCATGTTCCATCCTTTTTAGGCACAAGTAGCACTGGCACAGCACAAGGACTCATACTCTCACGAATATACCCCTTCATCATTAACTCATCTACTTGCCTTTGAAGCTCCTTTGTCTCCTCGGGGTTGCTTCTATAGGCTGGACGGTTAGGAATTGAAGCTCCGGGCACAAGATCAATTTGATGTTCAATGTCGCTCATGTGCGGCGTCGCGGCGATCGTCCTCCACACTCTCAAGGTGTGTGTGTGTCTGGAAAATATGGGGAGACAAGGAATTCTTGTCTCTTATTAGTGGAAAATAGAATGTGAGTCGCCACCTAGTATTTTGGTCACTGGAACCCTAACTGGTCTCAGAGATTAGGTACGGAGACTGGTTGCGTAAAGGGAAGGTATTAGCACCCCAAATATGCCCTACCTAGGGTAAGCTGCATTGTTTTATTGTCTGATAAAAATCTAAGGTCTCATCATATTGGTCCATCTATGGTTCAAGAAAAGCCCTTCTCGAAGGGAGGTTCTTATCTTTTGGGGTAAAACCCAATCGTTCTAATGTCTATAAAAGAACTATTGTTTTAATATCGGGAATACGTTTTACGTGTAAATTCGTAATCCCTGATATTAAAAGAAAACAAAATAATTTTTTTGAATTTTTGAAATATTGGCCAAGTTCTCGTAACTTTAATAAACTGGTTATTAAAGCCAAAATGCATGCTAAAACATTTTTTTTGAAGTTTTCTTTATTGTATAAAAATATGATGTGATTTTTTTCTTTGAGAGACTTGGCCGTATGCATGAAAACAAAAAAAAATGTTTTTTTTATGAAAACCGGGTATTTTAATACCGGATGAATATTTTTACGATGTAAAAATACAAATCAATATTAAGCAAAATTTAGTAAAAAATACGCCGAAGAGTTACAAATTTTCAAAAATATTTTTTTAATTTTTTTTTTGGGCCGACCCTTGGACCCTACTCATTTTGATTAGGCGGACAAGAGTGAACAGTGGAGCACTCTCCACTGTTCGCATGCTACGTGAACAGTGGAGACAATGCAGCGAGGAAGAAGAAGGAAGAGGGGCGGACCTGCGGTGGTTTCGAGGCTGTGCTGCTGGCGGTGGCTGACCGGAGAACGGCTCGGATGGTGGTCGACCTTTCTTCTTCTCTGCGTTTTTTTTCTTCTACTCTGTTCTCCTCTGTTCTCCTCTGTTACTGTTTTTTCAGTGTTTCCTCTTCTCCCCGCTTCTTTCTGCTGCTTCTCCTTTCTTCTTCTATTTCTAACGGTGTGTTTCTTGGTGGCGAAGGAGTTGTTGTCGCGGCTCAGTGGTTGTGGCAACCAGTGCTGCTGTTTTTCTTCTTTTTCACGGTGCTGCAGCAGGGAAGGAAAATGGTGGGAGGCTGACGGCGGCGCTGCTAGCGGTTGCTGACCCGTGGAGTTGCTGTAGGGGGCGACGGGGAGGAAGAAACAACGGTGGTGACCAGGGGGTGAGGTCGGTTCTTCTTCTCCTCTATCGCGATCGAAGTCTCTGTTTTCTATTCCTTTCTCCCTTCTCGTCTCGCTTCACTCTCACACTTTGCTCTTCCTCTATTTTTGGACGATGATGGTGCTTGGTGGTGGTGGGGGAGGAGCGATGGAGGCGATGGAGGTGCAACAGTTGGCTCTTCTCCCTCCCTCTTCCGTCTTGCTCTTTCACTCTCATTTCCCCCTTTTCTTCCTTTTTCTTTTGTTTTGCCCGAGCTCCTCTCCTCTCAAATAAACTCTCCCCCTGTTTCTGTTCTCCCCTCCTCTTTTCTGTTCTTCTCCAAAATTTTGCCCCCCCGGTTCGTTCCTCTCTTTCTCAAAAAAAAAAATCGTCCCCCCAGGTTTCCTTTTTTCCTTTTTCTCCCCCCTCTTTTGTCTTCTCCCTTCTCTGTATTTATAGCCTGAGGAAGAGGGGCACCTTACCACCTTGGCGCCGGGTAAGGTGGCTATCCTGCCCATGTCTTGGCAATGGGTAGGGTGGCCGGTCATGGCTTGCATTAATGGTGGCAGGGTATGGGATGTGGCTTGTGTCCAGTTTTTGTAGGCAAGTGGGAGGGAAAAGAGAAGGAGAAGGTGAGCGGGAAAAAGATTTCAAAATCTTCTTCCTCCCCCCTCTGCATGGGCGGGAAGAAGGGGAACGTCTGTTCAAAACGCACCCCTTTGGTTTTTTTTTTAAGGAAAAGAAATGTAATTTGGAAGAAGAAAAAAAAATTTGGGAGTGACCCAAAAATGGGTTATGACATTCAATCCCCCTTAATGGTGGTAATCCATTAGGGATGTCTTCAGGGAATACATCATCAAACTCCTGCATCAAAGAAACAGCCACACTAGGAATAGCAGAATGAAGATCGTTAGTGTTAAAATAAGCCTCCTTATATACAAGTAAGATCATTGGCTTAATAGTGAAAAATGCAGATCTGATTTCAGATCCGTTTGCATAAAAATTAGGTTGTTTCTTTAATTTTTCCACACTATTATCATCGCACAAGCTTACTTTCTTCACTCCTCGATTTTTACCTCCACTCTCAACCGGTTTAATTAATGATTTAGGTTTAGCCGAATCTGATGGTTTTCTCTCACCAGTGTCCTCATGTGAATTTTCACTCTTCCCATCCTCACATTCCTTTTTTAATTTCATTTGATCACCATACACTTGTTTTGGAGAAAGAGGTACAAGAGTGATGGTTTTACCATCCTTTACAATAGTGAACCTATTTCTAAACCCATCATGAATCGCTTTCCGATCAAACTGCTATGGACGCCCCAAAAGTAAGTGACTAGTATGCATTGGGACTACATCACACAAAATCTCATCGGAATACTTCCAATAGCAAACGCAATCAAAACCTGCTTAGTAACCCTCACTTCACCATAATCATTCAACCATTGCAATCTATAAGGCCTAGGATGTTTAATACAACTCAGATTCAATTTCTTCACAAGAGTATCACTAGCAACATTAACACAACTACCTCCATCAATTATCATGCTACATGCCTTGTTTTGGATGTGCATCGACTGTGAAATATATTTTCCCGTTGCTAATCTACATCATCTTCTTTGATTTGCATGTTCAACGCACGCCTTATAACCAAAGCCTCCCCCTCAACAGGATATGCAATCTCCTCATCACTACAATCCACTAAAGGTGGCATCTCTTCACTTTCAGATTCAACCTCCCTATTGTCTTTTGTAAGCATAACTCTTCGGTTTGGACACTGAGATGCAATGTGCCCCTTCCCTAAACACTTAAAAGCATTTAATATCTCTATCACGAGTAGGTTGAGATTCAGATTTACCTTTACCATCCGTATGAGTATCCTTTTTGACATTAGGTGGTTCGGCCTTTGCATAAGGCTTTGGTTGGACAGCCCCCTCTCTCTTCAAATTCGGCCTCCATGTTAAGGAAGATGAAGCTGAATTGGTCTGAAAACGTGTCCTGCCCCTTCTTTTTATTTGCCTCTCCACCTTCTTTGCCACATGGATCGTGTCCTCCAATTCCACACAAAATTTTAGATATAGTGCGATATCAACCCAAATAGACAGAATATAAAGTTTGAGCAATTTACGACAAGGTTTGATATTACTTTCTTTGATTAGCTTGGATTTTCTTATTTAACTTGGACAAATAAGAAAACAAATTTTCTCCTTTGTTGCTGATTTAATTACTTTCCTTTCTAAGTTAGGAAAAGCATTAAATAGTCCTCCCCTCTTTAGGAATAAGATATGGCCAACTTCCTTACTTAATTAGGAGAATAAATTGCTGACTTTTTATCGTTGTAGCATTAGGAAAAATAACAAGCCTAACAAGGCTGGTATTGGTGACACATCAACCCCCTTGTTCCACACCTAATTGGGCTCTTCTTGGACCTGAACTAGATGAATTAAAGGTTGTCCTTGCTCCTTAAATGTCCCAAGTCTCTCTAGGTGATGTGCCGTGAATGATTTGAAATCCGGCAACAATGAATATGACGAAAATGGATGAAGGATGGGTCTGGTTGTGTTGTTTTTCTTTTGGTGTTTAGGCTGGATTATAGTGATTTTAAGGTAAATAAGATGGGGGATAGACTAGAATGATGCTTTGATAAGTCGATCTGGACGCCACAAAGATCAATCTAGGATTTCGACGCCACACTCTTTGTGATTGAAGAGTGATAAGTCAGGTAGGGTTCTTCACAAAATTAATTTGGAAGAACAACTCGTAATTCTGTGAATTAAGTTTCAAATATTGGCCAAAAGTGCCTTATTACATATTCGATACTATATTTATAACTGGAACATCCCTCCAAAGTTAGGAAAAATTCAACATGGCGAAGTCAAGCCCAAAAAATAGACTTTGACAAACTAACCTAGACAAATTAACTAGCACACGTTTTTTTACCTTTCTAACATAAAGCAGACCAAATTTAAAACAACCATATCTTCTTACACAAAAAGTCCAATGCAATCATGGTTGGACAATCTAGAAAGAACATGTTCGAACTTGAAATCCACCTAGATTAGTCTTGTTTTCACATGCAATGGATGACTTCAAATTCAGGTTCAAATTCATTTGTTTGTTCTAACCATAAACAAGATCAATTCCTTCACTTATTTGCATATCAACCCAAATTCAAGTAGCCCAGATCAAAAGAACCATTAAGGGCTTTTCCCATCTCCAAGTTCCAATTGTAGGCAAATAAACATCCTTGAACCAATTTCAAATTGATTGCTAATTTTTAACTCCGACGCAGCCTTCAATCATTCCAATTTGACTCGTCAAGGCCCTTTGTAGTTGTTTTGCTCTCGCTCTTGTCATTGGACCATCTGAATCCTCTTGCATATTAGTTTTAGCTTTACAAGATGGATTATAATTCCCATGATGCACATCACTAGGTCCATTTTGCTCTACAATGTTCTGAACAAGCACATTCAATGCTTCTTTAAGCTTCTTTGCCGTAGCTCTTGTGATTGGCCCAATTGGCACCTCCAATGGGTCGTTGGCATGATTACGCTTGGTGTTGGGTTGATCCGCATCAGGAACTTGATTTGTTGTTAACATAAATTAACATCACGAATACGTGACAACATTTACAAGTATTAGCATTATTCGAATAAGATAACTAATGTAATCATGTTAACAATTTATAATCTGATTGGAACCTCCTCTGCGTGTGGTTTCCAATTAAGTAATAAAAAGAATTTATACTATACTTCTTTGAAATACCATTAGTGGATCCTCTAACCTTGACAATTGTTTTTCTTTGTTTAAATTCCTTACATCATTATCACATCTCAAAGTTCACTTCAAATCTTTTCTTTTATTTATAATTCTATATAGTTCACCTCCTGTGGTTCGACCACTGTCTTGCTTAGGGTTATTTATTGCTTCGACACTCCTACATTTGAGATAAGACATCAATCTTTTGATCATGTCACTTCCTTATCCTCAATCACATTGGCCCGAATCATTGCAATCTCTATTCCTTGAAATACTCATCGACGGACCTAGAACCCTGATTCAAAACTTGCAATTTCGGATACAAATCCATATAATAGTGGTGGGGCACAAATCGTCTTCTCATCAACACTTTCATCTCCTCCCACGACGCTACCGACCTCTCTCCACTCCTCCTACTAATCACATTTTAATCCCACCAAATCAGTGCATAATCCGTGAATTCGATGACTACCAGCTTCACTTTCTTTGTCTCCGAATAGATGGTAATCTAAAATCCAATCCACCTTTTTCTCCCACTCCAAATATGCCTCGGGTTTATTTTTATCTTGAAAAGAAGGTATTTTCAGTTTGATAGCATGCAAATCACCATCTAAATCAGCATTTCCCCTAACACTACGAAAGTTTTCCTTTGGCGAATTGGCCCTAGTTTTATTCCCAAAATCCCTTCGGTTTCTAGGTTGCCGATAACCTTCCCCATGGCCCATGGCCTCATCCTCAAAACCATCATCACCAATATCATCAACATCCTCCTCAAAATCCTCATAATACCTTGGCCTTTCAGCCCTACTACCAGTGTTTGCTTTCGATTTAGCCCCAAGCTTCCTCACATCTTGGGTCCTCGTACAAACCTCGTTACTATGTTTCTCCACCCTATCAAGTCTGTCACATGTTCCCCATCACAAAATTCATCCTCTCCATCATCTGCATCATGGCTTGTATTTGGAACTTAAGTTTTCCCTCGAGATGGGGTTGGTGTGTTGTTTTGATCTGACATGATAGTACCTGCAAAAATTGGTTAGTGGTAAAAACAATATCCTCACGTCACTCGTGTTTCTCTCAAACACTCTTACTATCCTCACCTTCTTGCAGTTCTTGCAGAACTGAAATCAACACCAAATAGAACCAACTTAGCAGCGTAATTCAAATATGTATATTCATCAAGAAGCAATAAAAACTACAAAACAAGCAAAAATGAAATTGTGTTGAAACAAAAAAAAAAGCGAATTTCAAAAGTTAATATTGTCCAATTGAGCCAAATTTCAGATATAGTGCTATATCAACCCAAATAGATAGAATACAAAGTTAGAGCAATTTACGATAAGGTTTGATATCTTGACGTAAAAAAGCTTATGAATCGGACTTGATTAGACCAAAAATTGAAAACCAAAGAAAATGATATCCAAATGACCCCAAATTTAATATATGGTAAGATTAGGACCCCGAAATTAGAAATCCAATTTCAGCTAATTCCAAGTTGATTTGACCCAATTTTACCTTGTTTAGTTTTCCGGAGTAAAACCAATGAAAGTCTTTTTGAACTTTTTTTTTCTTTCTCATTTTTTTATGCTCTGATATATTTTGGACAGTAATAGAATGAAAAAATCAAAAAAAATTTTATTTTTGTTTCTTGATATGCTTGCACAATCAAGAAGAATAAGAAATTAGATACTAAGGAATTTTTTTTACGAAACAACAAGAATGAAAATTTTAGAAGGATTAATGGAGCCAAGCTCTTATATCAAATGATGTGAACCTCGTGATTTCGTGGTCACGCAACCCACACATGGAGACACCAATTCTCGGAAAGCCAAGTAAATCAGGTTTGATAAGAGTATGACACTAAGATAACTTATACCTAGACACCAACACTATTGGAAACGAAAAACCCCCACCCAACAAAGATTGATTCGCAAACGAGAGTATAAGGATGACGCCACGAAGCCAGTTGTTCTTCGATAAGTCATTTTCAGTTCTATAGAGAACCACTTCTTATTTGCCGCACTTTGTGTGTGTGTGTGTGTTGGTGAGATAATCTGAATTGTCTAACTTACATGTCTGGTTATGCCTTTATTTATACTTACTCTATACTTAAATAAACCCTAGTGGCCCACTTACAATTCACCCAAATAAGTAATAATAACTCAAAGACTAAGAAGAAAATAATAAAAATCCAAAAATTACGATCCTAAATATGCTAGAATCAGATTTGTCACTATTAAGATGTCACAATAAACTAGGAAATCTGATCTCAAGGTAGAATTAATTCTGAAGTCTTCTAGCTAGGATGAATACGGAATCCTTAGAAGAAAAGGATTCTGAAATATTTATGAATCCCACACTTGAAAACTATGTTGCAGCCCATTAAAGATCTTTGTAGAACTAGGAGATTCTCAAAACAAGCTGTCACATCCTTTTAGGAATGAAATCCTAGCCAAATAGGAAGTCCACAAATCAAAAAGAAATAAATAACAAAATTTGTACTACCTCTGTTGACTCGAAATGTTAACCCAATGTAAGACAACATGTCATGAGACTCCATAAAAACTTTCAGCTGATCCAATAGTCGATTGAGAATTATGATTATTGTCGTAAAAGCGCCTAGTTGTGCATTTTACATCAAAATCCAATTTGATCTTGCTTGGATCGTATCATTATGATCGGGCTAATAATTATGATTATTACCGTAAAACTGCCTAGTTGCACATTTTATATCAAAATCTGAATTTGACCTTACCTGGATCGTATCACTATGCATGGGCAGTAAATAAAGTTAATTTGAAGTGTATTTTGAGTTTGGTTTGGTCCTTATTACTAAATATGGGTTTGGGTCACATGGGGTTCAAAGTTGGCTTGGGTTAGTCAAGATGTTGAGATCGGATCATATTTGTTTGAGGTTGATTTTCTAATTCTACAAGGACTTAAATCAACAAAATATTCTTCTAAAATTCAAGAAAATTTAATTTATTATTTTTTCTATTATTTAGGAGAATATTTATCAATATAGGAGAAAGTTTCCTAGTCAACAGATCTGATTTCCTAAGCTAGGAAGGATTAATTAATGATTCTTCTAATATAGTTTGGAAACAAAATTGCAAGTATAAAAGATGACATTTTCTTCATTAATTGTTCACGTAAAACAAGGAAACCAAGCACAATCAGACAGGAAAACTTTAGAATTTGGGTCAATTTGGTAAGTGGGCTCAAATCAGCCTATATATGGGGATCTATTAGTAAGCCCAAACCTTGATCCAAAAAAGTCTTGAATTCTAACCGTTGTTGCTTTGCCCATTTTTTAATTATGATACTTTAATGATAGTTTAAATGTTTTAAAACAAAAAAAATAGAATTTTTTTAAAAAAATTAATTAGGATTTCTGTTTACGATAGTTCAATGATAGTTTAATTTTTTTAAAATATAAAAAATAATTTTAAAAAATAATAATTAGGATTTCTATTTAGGATACTTCAATGATTGTTTAAATATTTTAAAATATTTAAATAAAAAAAATTATGTATATAAAAAGTAATTCGAATTTCTATTTAGGATACTTAAAGGATAGTTTAAATGTTTTAAAATTTTAAATTTTAAATTTTTTTATAAAAAATAATAGCTAGGATTTCTTTTTAGGATGATACTTCAAGGATACTTTAAATGTTTCAAAATTATAAAATGTAAAACAATTTTTTTAAAAAAAAAAAGTAATTAGAATTTCTTTTAGGATACTTGATGAATGGTTTAAATATTTCAAAATTATAAATATAAAGCAAATTGATAAAAACAATACTTGAGTATTTCTTTTTATGATACTTTAAGGATAGTTTAAATGTTTTAAAATTATAAATTATAAAAATAATTTATAAAAATAATTAATCAGGATTTCTATTTAGATACTTCAAGGATAATATAAATTTTTTAAAATTTTAAAATTTAAAAGCAATTTATAAAACAAATAATGAGGATTTTTGTTTACGATATTTCAATAGTATTTTTAAAAGTATAAAATAAAAAAAATTATAAGAAAAGTAATTAAAAATTTTGTTTAGGATACATGATGGTTTCAATTTTTTAAAATTATAAATATAAAAACAATTGATAAAAAAATAATGAGTATTTTTGTTTAGATACTTTATTATAAATATAAAAACAATTGACAAAAATTCTAAATTATAAAAAAAAGTTTATAAAAAAATAATTAGGATTTATTCTCAAGATAGTTCAATGATAGTTTAATTGTTTTAAATTTATAAAATATAAAATAAATTTATAAAAATTAATTAGGATTTTTTAGGATATTTTAAGGATATTTTAATTGTTTTAAAATTTTAAAATTTAAAATCAATTTACAATAAAAATAATTAGGATTTCTGTTTATGATATTTCAATGATTGTTTAAATGTTTTAAAATTATAAAATATAAAACAAATTTATATAAAAAAAGTAATTTGAATTTCTATTTAAGATAATTGAAGGATGGTTTAAATGTTTTAAAATTATGAATATAAAAATAATTGATAAAAAAAACATTAATGAATATTTCTGTTTAGTATACTTCAAGGATAGTTTAAATGTTTTAAAATTATAAAATATAAAAATAATTTATACAAAATAGCAATTAGGATTTTTGTTTAGGATACTTCAAGAATAGTTTAAATGTTTTAAAATTATAAAATATAAAATAAATTTATAAAAATTAATTAGAATTTTTGTTTGGGATATTTCAAGGATATTTTAATTGTTTTAAAATTTTAGGATTTAAAATAAATTTATAATAAAAATAATTAGAATTTCCGTTTAGAATACTTCAATGATTGTTTAAATGTTTTAAAATTATAAAATATAAAGCAAATTTATATATATAAAAAAAGTAATTTGAATTTCTATTTAAGATAATTGAAAGTTAGTTTAAATGTTTTAAAATTATAAAAATAAAAACCGGTTGATAAAAAAACATTAATGAATATTTCATTTAGGATACTTTAAGGATAATTTAAATGTTTTAAAATTATAAAATATAAAAATAATTTATACAAAATAGCAATTAGGATTTTTTTATGATACTTCAAGAATAGTTTAAATGTTTTAAAATTAGAAAAGAGATGTTGGTGCAGTCCAAACTGGAACATTGTTTGGTAATCGTGTCATATATGGAGCTGTAGATCTCGGATTTAGTTCTACTTTATATGGATGGAAAGGTAAGACACAGGCCTACAACTTTCATGAGGAGTCCAAGATTTAACAAGGCCGTTTTCAAGTCCAAATTGTAGCAACAACAAAGAAGTCCGAATATGTCCTGCGGACCTGGATAATGTTAGGTGTTCAACCCATATCTCGAGTTCTAGAAGTCCAAATGATCTCAAATTTTACCCTGCAAGGATGAGACAATTCCCTAGAACTTTCATGATTGAAGTCTGTTCAAATTATGACGTTATCAATGATGTTTTTGGCAGACAAGAAGATAAGAATTGTCACCAAGTTAAGATGTGGCCACCCATTCATCAATTAGTCAACAAATCAATAGTTCTGAATTTTGACCTATAAAAGGAGGCATTTGCCATGTATTTAGGCATCTTGGTGTTTAAATCAAGATCATGCTCTTGCTCTTTCTTTATATTTTGTAATGCTTAAGTTTTGCTTATATTAATCTCTTGCTTATGCTTTTCATTTCCTTTCCTTGTTTATTTATGTTTCTTTCTTTCATTGTGTTTAGCTAAGTTAATTATATCAAGGTGAAAAGGTTACACTAATGGTGTAAGAATAAGTATAATATAAACTTAACATCGACCTTAATGTTGGATACTAACATGCTTTATATTTGTTATCTTGTTCACTTTTAATACTTTGCTTGTTAAATGATTAATCTAGATTTATGTTGTATAATACTTGGTACAACAAATACTTGGTACTTTCATAGCCCATACTATATGGTATAACCGACACCTGAGCTATGAAAGGAACTTGATTTGTTGTTAACATAAGTTATAATCATGAATGCGACAACATTTACAAGTATTAGCATTATTCGAATAAGATAACTAATGTAATCATGTTAACAATTTATAATCTAATTGGAATCTCCTTTGTGTGTGGTTTCCTGTTGACATACTATATGGTATAACCGACACCTGAGCTATGAAAGGAACTTGATTTGTTGTTAACATAAGTTATAATCATGAATGCCTGACAACATTTACAAGTATTAGCATTATTCGAATAAGATAACTAATGTAATCATGTTAACAATTTATAATCTAATTGGAATCTCCTTTGTGTGTGGTTTCCTGTTGAGTAATAAAGCAGTTTATACTATACTTGTTTGAAATACCATTAGTGGATCCTTTAACCTTGACATTTGTTTTTATCATTGTTTAATTCTCATATTGATCTTCCATCTCAAAGTTCTCATCAACTTCTTCTTCTTCTTCTTCTTCTTCTTTACTTTATTATTATTATTATTATTGTTGTTGTTGTTGTTGTTGTTATGTTGTTTTTGTTGTTATCGTGTTACTATTATTTATAATTTATACAATTAACCTCCTTAGTGGTTCGACCCTGGTCTTGCCGGGTTATTTATTACTTCGACACTTCTACACTTGGGAGAAGACATCAATCTTTTGGTCATGTCAAGTTTTTGACGCCATTCTTGGGAGGTAAATTCTTGTACAAATTATAGTATTTATTTTATTTTTCTCTTTTCACTTTTCTTGTATCTAACTTTGTTTATTTTTTTGTTTTGTTTTGTTTTCTTCTTCTTTTTTATTCTCTTTTACGTGCATGAGAGTTTGGTCACGCAGACATTAAGTGGTAGACTTTGTAGGGTATCCTCATCATTTTCAGAAAATATGGCTGAAGAAGATAACCAATCGCTTCATAATGAGAATAATGAGAATATTCGAGTTAAAACACTTAGAGACCACATGAATCCCACAAGAACAAGTGCACCCTCATGCATAGTTTTTCCACCGATGCATCTCATTTTAATTTTAAGTCAGGCATTATTCAACTTTTTCCTTCTTTTCATGGCTTAGATTTAGAAAATCAATACTTGCATTTAAGGGAATTTGAGAAGGTCTATAACACCTATAATGACTCAAATTGTAGCATGAACACCATTAGGTTAAAGCTTTTTTCTTTTTCACTAAAAGATAAAGCTAAAACATGGCTACAAAATTTGAGACCTGGATCAATTCGTGCTTGGGATGAAATGCAACAACAATTTTTAAAGAAGTTTTTTCCATCCCACAGAACAAACTCTTTCAAAAGACAAATAATCACTTTCACTCAAAAACCAGGAGAAACATTTTACCAATGTTGGGATAGGTATCAAGACTTGCTTAATACTTGCCCTTATCATGGTTTTGAAACATGGAGATTGATGTCATATTTTTATGAAGGGTTAACTCCTAGAGATAGGCAAATGGTTGAATTGATATACCTAGACTTGCTAGCTGAAAATGCGCAAAATTACGACACTACAGGAACTTATGAGGCACCAAGTAAAACCCAACCTCATACATCTAGTGGAGGTATGTACAACCTTAGGGAAGATCATGACCTCCAAGCCAAGTTTGCATCTTTAGCTAGAAAAGTCGAGGCACTAGAATTAAAAAAGAGTGGTCAACTAAAATCTGTTCAAGACATTGTGTGTTAAATATGTGAAACCAATGAACATTCAACCAATGACTGTCCAACTTTGCCTTCTTTTAAGGAATGTCTCCATGAACAAGCCCATGCTCTAAACAGCTTTCAAAGGCCCAATCATAACCCATACTCGCAAACATATAACCCTGGTTGGAGAAATCACCCAAATTTCAATTAGAAGAGTGATAACAATAATGCACAAACTTCACAGCCATCGTTTAAAGCACACCATAATTTCTAAAATTCTCATGGATATGCACCTCCTAGAAGAAATCTTGAGGAAACATTGCATGCATTCATTGAAAGCGGGAGACAATTAACACTCAACTTGCTCAAAGTATGACAAATTTCAAAGATACTCTTTGCAAAATTGACATCTGCTCTCGGTTTCAAGAAAGGTAAGTTTCCATCTAACCACAACAAAATCCCAAAGGGCAATATAATGCAAATGCAAGTAGTTTTGGAAGCCAACACATGGATCAAGTCAAATCAGTTATCACTCTTCGCAGTGGTAAGGTTATTGAAAAACTCATTCTTGAACCTTATGAGAAAGATGATGAGTCGATCTCTGAGGGTAAGGAAGGGGTTGAATCTGAACATTGCAAAGAAAAGACTGATTCCCCGCCAGCACTTCCATTTCCTCATGTCATGACCAAACAAAGGAAAGTCAATCACAACTCTGAAATCTTTGAAACTTTCAAACAGATAAGGATCAATATACCTTTGCTGGATGCTATTAAACAGGTACCTTCTTATGCTAAATTTTTGAAAGATCTGTGCACTGTGAAGAGAAAACTGAATGTGAAAAAGAAAGCCTTTTTAGCCGAACAAGTAAGTGCTATTGTTCAAAACAATAATGCATTGAACTATAAAGACCCTGGTTGTCCTATAATTTCATGCTTTATTGGAGAACATAAAATTAAAAGGGCTTTATACTTGATCTTGGAGCTAGTGTGAATTTACTTCCATATTCAGTTTTTCAAAGTCTCAATCTAGGTGAGTTTAAACCAACCTTGGTGTGACTCTTTTACTTGCCGATAGATCTGTAAAAGTGCCTAGAGAAATAATTGAAGATGTGTTAGTACAAGTCGATAAATTCATTTACCCCGTGGATTTTATCGTCTTGGATACACAACCTGTTGAAGCATGTAATTCATTTCCTGTTATTTTAGGACGTTCGTTTCTTGCAACTTCTAATGCATTGATTAATTGTAGGAATGAACTGATGAAGCTACTTTTGGAAACATGACATTGAAGATGATTTACAGGAAGTGGACTTTACTGAAAAATTAGTTCATGACCAATTTCAAACCACTTCTAGTGAAATTAAGATTGATGAATCTGATGATTTGCAAATGGTTTATTTTCAGGAAGAATCAAAGGCAAATAGTTGGAGAACAAAAATTGAGGAATTGCCACCATGATCAATTGAGTCCATACCTTCAAGTGTTCAACCACCAAAACCAAATTTGAAGCCGTTACCATTCAATCTCAAATACTCATTTTTTGGAGAAAATGAAACTTCTCCTTAATAATCTCTTCCAAACTTAATGCACATCAAGAATGTAAGTTATTACAAACTCTAAAAATGCACAAAATACATTAGGATGGATCATAGCTGACATAAAAGGAATTAGTCCTTTGATTTGCACACACAAGATTTATTTGGAGGAAAATGCTGAACCCTCTAGAGAAATACAACGAAGGCTTAATCCTAATATGAAAGAAGTAGTGAAAAATGAAGTCATTAAGGTCATGTTTGTTTCCTGGAATTCACTTTCCGGAAACCACTTTCCAAACTTTCTGTGTTTGTTTGTCATTAGGAAAGTTGGTCAAAAAAACACTTTCAGATCAACGGAGAATACTTTCCAATCAACGGAGAACACTTTTCGGTCAACGAAAAACACTTTTCTGGTCAACGAAAACACTTTCGAGTCAAAGAAAAATTTGGTTTAGTTTTGGGAAGTGTTTTCCCTTTATGTGTGTTTGTTTTGGAAAGTGGTTTCCGGAAACCACTTTCCAAACTTTCTGTGTTTGTTTGCCATTAGAAAAGTTGGTCAACGGAAAACACTTTCCAATCAAAGGAAAATTTAGCTTGGTTTTGGGAAAGTGTTTTCTTTGGAAAATTTGGGGAAAACACTTTCCCGGAAGTTTTGAAAAATTTAGAAATTTCATTATTTGCTTATTATATTAAATTTTATCCTCAAACTTTTGAGTGCGATATGTAATTTTTTTTGTAGATTTATTGGTCAATTCCATCTCTTAAAATTTAATTTTTATATTAATTTTGGTCCTTATTTTTATAATTGCTATTTGCTTTTTCCTTATCATTTTTTTATTGAAATTTTTTATCTATAAAATTTGGTCCTTATTCTTTTGATTGTTACTTATTTTATTTGAAATAATTTATGAAATGTTAATTATTATTATGGGATTTTATTCACCTTTTTATTTTTTTTTAATTTTTTAGATTTGATCTCTATTATTTTGATTATTATTTATTTTATTTTGAGATAATTTATGAAATTATAATTTTTTCAATTTCATTCTCATTCAACTTTTTAATTTGTAAGATTTGTTCCTCATTATTTTAATAAACTTGAGAAAAATAAAACATTAATAAGTTATTTTCCAGCTCATTTTCCATGACATAACCAAACACTGGAAAGTGTTTTCCAACTTATTTTCCATTACACTACCAAACATCGAAAATACTTTCCCTTTAATTCACTTTCCAAAAGGAAACTACTTTCCAGCAAACAAATGGGGCCTAAGCTTCTAGATAATGGAATCATTTATCCTATTTCTGACAGCAAATGGGTAAGTCCTACCCAAGTTGTACCCAAGAAGTCCGAGTCACCGTGTGATAACAAATGAGAAAAATGATTTAATTCAAACTAGTACTATTACTGTTTGGCGCATGTACATTGACTATAGGAAACTTAATTCAATGACTAGAAAATATCATTTTCCTTTACCTTTCATGGATCAAATCCTAGAAAGAGTTGCAGGTCATGAATTTTATTATTTCTTAGATGACTATTGGGGTTATAACCAAATTGAAATTGCATTGGAAGATCAAGAGACGACTACTTTCATATGTCCATTTGGTACTTTTGCATATCGAAGGATGCCTTTTGGATTATGTAATGCACCAGCCATGTTTCAAAGATGCATGCTCGATTATATTTAGTGATATGATTGAACGCTTTCTTGAAATTTTTATGGATGATTTTTCTATTTTTGGCGATTCATTTGATGATTGTTTGACTAACTTAGAAAAGGTTTTGGCAGGTGTGAAGAGAAGAATCTTGTCTTGAATTGGGAAAAATGTCACTTTATGGTAACAAGCGGCATTGTACTTGGTCACATTGTTTCATCAAAAGGAATTGAGGTTGACAAATCTAAAATCGAGTTAATTGCTAACTTGCCAACACCAAAATCTGTTAAAGATCTTAGATCATTCTTAGGACATCTTTGGTTTTATAGAAGGTTCATCAAAGATTTTAGTGTGATATCTAAGCCCTTGAGTAACCTTCTAACAAAGGATAATATTTTTGAATGGACTTCAAAATTGTGAAGAAGCCTTTGTTAAACTTAAAAATTTGCTTACTTGCGCTCGGTCATTTAACCTCCGATTGGTCATTACCTTTTGGAAATAATGTGTGACGCTAGTGATTATGTCGTGGGTGCTGTCTTGGGACAAAGAAAAGATAAGAAACCCTATGGGATTTACTATGCAAGTAAAATTTTGAATAGTGCTCAAATGAATTACACCACCATCGAAAAAGAATTACTTGCAGTAGTATTTGCATATGAAAAATTCAGTCTTATCTTGTTGGCTCACCTGTTGTTGTTTTTAGTGATCATGCAGCATTGAAATATCTTCTTTCTAAGAAAGATTATAAGGCTAGATTGGTTTGGTGGATTTTATTACTTCAAGAATTTGATATCACAATCAAAGACAAGAAAGGCAACGAAAATGTTGTCATGAATCACTTGTCAAGATCGACAACGATTCGAGATCCGACATCACACCAATCGATGACTACTTTCTTGACGAATATTTATTTTCTGTCTCTACAATGCCTTGGTATGCTAATATTGTTAATTTTCTTGTTTCAAAACAATTGCTGGCTCATTGGAGTACCCAAGACAAAAGAAAGTTCTTGAACGAGTAAAGAACTTTTTTTTGGATGACCCTTATTTATTCAAATATTGTCTCATCAAATATTTGAAGATGCATTCTGACAATGAGGTAAGTAGTGTCATTAAATTTTGTCATTAAGGGCATGTGGGGGTCATTTCTCATCAAGAAAGACCACTGCAAAAATCTTACAAAGTGGATTTTACTGGCCCACCATGTTCAAGGACTCACATACATTCTGCAAGACACGTGAAAATTGTCAAAGTTGGGATCTATTTCAAAACATCACATGATGCCTTTAAATCCTATTCTTGTCATTGAGATCTTTGTACTTGTTGGGGTATAGATTTCATGGATCCATTTTCTCCATCATTTGGTTTCTTGTACATATTAGTCGCAGTATATTATGTTTCAAAATGGATAGAGGCAATTCCAAGTCGAAACAATGACCACAAAACAGTAATAAAGTTCTTGAAAGAAAATATTTTGAGTCGATTTGGAATCCCTCGAGCCATGATAAGTGATGGGTGGAACACATTTTTCTTACCATTTGAGTCTTTAATGAAGAAATATGGAATCCACACAGAAAGTTGCCACCCCCTATCACCCCTCAAACAAGTGGACAAGTGGAGCTTGCTAATAGGGAGATCAAACAAATCTTGGAAAAATAGTGAACCCTAATAGGAAAGACTGGTCTTCAAGACTTAATGATGCACTTTGGGCTTATCGAACTGCTTATAAAACATCATTAGGTATGTCACCTTATAGAGTAGTCTATGAAAAACCTTGTCACTTGCTTGTGGAACTTGAACATGAAGCTTATTGGGCTATTAAAGCTTTTAATTCAAACCTTGATGATGCTAGTCAGTTTGTAAGATTACAAATAAATGAGCTTGAGAAAATAAGAAATGATGCATATGAGAATTCAAAATTTCATAAAGCAAGAATAAAAATTTCATGACAAGAGAATCTTGAGAAAAACATTTGATGTTGGTCAAAAGTTTTGCTTTATAATTCTCGACTCCATTTATTTCTTGGAAAGTTTGAGATCAAGATGGAGCGGTCCTTTTATTGTGAAACATGTGTATCCATATAGGGCTGTGATATCGAGAATCAAAGAATGACAATGTTTTTCAAGGTAAATGGACATCGTTTGAAAGTTTACTTTGATAATTTTTCGGGTTGAAAATGACTCTATTGAATTGAGTGATCCTAGTATATAAAGAATGATTCTTTTTTCTCACATTGTTTTGTGTTTTGTTTTGGTGTGAATTTTGTTTTGCTAGTCTCTCTCACCCGGTCAAATGGCGGATAACTTGCGGTACTCAGTGACTTGATCCGGTTCTTTTAGTTTCTCATAATAACCGATATCTGTATATATTTGTGCAATTCTTTGCTCTTTCTCTCTTCTTTTGAATCTCTTCTATTGTCTCATTTGAAAATGGACACCACTCTTAAAAGTTGAAAAAGTACTTTCCCTCTGCCTCGCAATGCGATTACAAAACTTTACCGTGCTAGGTGTGCATGATTGAGGTTGTTAATGAATCATGGAATTCCCTGAAGATATTACGTTAAAACCACCATCAACAATATTATCAACGTCCACCTCATGATCAGCCTACCTTGGCCTTTCTATTACTTGTCACTATTTGATTTGGTTCAGCCCCAACCTTTCTCATGTCTTGGGTACAGTGTTCTGGCCACATTACCCTGTTTTCCCACCTTCTCAAATCAGTCACACACGTTCCCCATCATGAAATTCATTCTTTCCATCATCTTCGTCATAGTTTGCATTTGGAATTTGAGTTCTACATCGGAGGGGGTGGTGTGTTATTTTGATCCGACATGATAGTACCTGCAAGAATTGGTTAGTAAACAAATCCTCCTTGTGTTTTGCTCAAACACTCTTAATATCCCCACACGCCACACCTCTCATCTCACCTTTTTGCACAATTGCAACCAACACCAATAAAGCCAACTTGGCAAGTTAATCCAAATAGAAATATATATATGACTCAAGAAGCAATAAAAACCAAAAAAAAAGCAAAACAAAACTGCAATGATAGTCTCATGAGTAGAAGCAAATCTATCCGAAATATGAGCGAAACTGAAGACTCGAATAAAAACATAAACAAAAATATGCAAAATGATGAAACAACACCAAATATGTTGGACATGATGAAAATAAACTGCAAGAATCAAAAACAACATAAAGAAACTGAATTTTAAAAGTTGACGCAAAAAGCGACTTCGTTTCATGACGAAGTTAAGTCTGAATCTGAAACCTAAAGTAAATAATGTCCAATGGAGCTAAGAATTTTAAATATAGTCGATATCAATCCAAATAAGACAGAATATAAATTTATGATAAGGTTTGATATACCAGACACAAAACATTATGAATCGATGGGGATTAGACCTCAAATTGAAACCCAAAGAAAGCGATATGAAATTGACCCCAAACTTAATATGTGATATGATTACGACCCCAGTAATAAGAGTATCAAATTTGAGCTTAATTCCGAGTTGATTTGGTTCAATTTTCCCTTGTTTAGTTTTCAATGAAAACCAATAAACGCTCTGTGAACAATTTTTTTACTACTGATATAATTTGGACAGTAACTAAACAAAATAACTATTTTATTTTTTGATATGCCGCAAAATCAAGGAGAAGAAGAAATTGGACACTAAGGAATTTTTTGGAAACAACAAGAACAAAAATTCAAAGAATATAACATGATTAATGGAGCCAAGCTTTGATACCAAATGATGTATGGTCGTGATCACGTGGTCACGCAACCATACCTTAAAGACCAATTCCGGAAAGCCAAGTAAATCAGGTTTGATAGGGTGTGACACAAAGATAACTTGCGCCTAGGTACCAAAAGGGCACTATTGGAAATGGAGACCCCCACCCAATATTGATTCATTAATGAGAAGTATCAGGATGGCGCCATGAAGACAGTTGTTCTTCAATAAGTTGTTCTTTAGAGAACCATGGAAGGGAGATTATCTCACCAACACACACACAAAGTATAGCGTAAACATGAAGTTTTATTAATCTGAATTGTCTTAACTTACATATCTGGTTATGCCTTTAATTCATACTAACTCTAGACTTAAATAAACCCTAATGGACCACCCTTAAGGGGACTTATATTAAGCCTACTTACAATTGACCCAAATGAGTAGTATAACTAAAGACTAAGAAGGAAATAATAAAATCTGATATGTAGGTGGAATTTAGTTCAAGTCTTCTTTTGCTTTTTTTGTAGCTAGGATGAGTTGGAATCCTTGCAAGATAAGGATTTCGAAATAATTATGATTCCTTGGAGACTTCTTAGGAAACTATGTTTCAGCATGAAGATCTTTGTGAAATAGAAGATTCTAAAAATAAGTTGCCACATCCTTTTAGGAAAAGAATCCAGCCAAATAGGAAGTCCACGGTCAAAGGAAGTAATAACAAATTCGTTCAGAAACCTCATTGAAATGTCTGATGCCTTCCTAACTTCAGATTGACGGCATTTTTAACAAAAGTAGGATAACATGTCAAGAGACTCCCGTAAAATTTCAGCGGATCAAGCGATTGGGATTGAGAATTAGATTGTTCTTGTATGCGGATAGTTGCACATTTCGTCACCAAATCGAATTGTCCTTTCCAGGATAGGCGTAGTTTATTATCTACGGATCCGAACCTATTACATTTCAATGAGAGGTTAGGGGGCGACCTTGAACTGTCCCACTTACAACAAAAAGAACTCTATGTAAGAGCACTTGAGACATGACAACATTACTTGTGGCCAAGATGTTTATAATCCATTCAGATCATGAGTCCTAAAACATATGAAAGGATAAGGTGAGTTGAATATGAGACATGCAAAATGGGTTGAATTCCCATTGGAAACCTTCATCCGTAATAAAGTATAAGCAAGGCAAGAGAATATCGTAGCTAATGTATTTTTCATGCAGGTATGTTCTTTTTTTTTACACACACTCCATGAATACTAGATTGCTAGGCTTAAGGGTGATGAGAATTGTGTTTAAAACCAACAAAACAATTTTTTTATGTAAAGAGAGGTTAGATATGTATTTTTCACTAACAAGCCAATGATTTTACTAGTGTAAAGAGTGATACAGTTCAGCCTTGTGATACACAAAAGCAAGGTACGGTGGATTTTAGCGTAAAATTTCAATCATTCTATTTTTACATTATTAAGCATAAATCCAAATCTAACGTTGGATCAAGCTAAAACTTTACCAGAGATTCTAGATGTATTGGTCTATGTTATGGTTCTAAGTCAGATGAATAGTTGTTTGAAGGGTGTGATATAGGTTAGAACAGGCTATATGAATCCTTTTGACTTGTGGACTTTCTATTTGGCAAAGATCGTTTTTCTACAAGGATGTGGGAGTTTGTTTTGGGAAACTTTTTTTAGTTTGAAGTATCTTTAATGAGCTACTATAAACTATAAGTGTGGGAAGGATTCATTAATGTTTGAATCCTTTTTATCTAATAAGGATTCCTAGTTCATTCTAGCTACACAAGGAACCAAATAAATTAGAACATTCGACCACTACTCCAAAACACTTAAATCTACTTGAGAATGGGGTAAGATAAGATAAGAGAAGTGAAGAAAGTTAGGAATGGTGATGAGAATTGTGTAGAAAAACTAAACAAACTACCCAATTTTTATGTTAGAGAGGGTAAGGTTGATCTGGTATTTTTCACTAACAAGCCAATGATTTTACTTGTGTACAAAGAGTGATACGGTTCAGCCTTGTGATACAACTCAAGGTCAGATTTCAATTTTGGCTTAAAAATTTGTAGTGTCCACTCTACGTTATTATTTGTAACTCCAATCAACCTTTGGATAAAGCTGAAACTTCCCAGAAGTCCATTCAAAGGTGTTGGTATGTTGTGGTTCTAATTCAGATGAATATGTTTGGGAAGGACTTCATATAGGTTGAAATAGGCTATATGAATTTTTTTTACGTTCTTTTTGACTTGTGTACTTCTATTTGGCAAAGATCCTTTTTCTTCAAGAATGTGGGGAGCTTATTTTGAAATTTTTTTTTTACTTTCAGGGATCTTTAATGAGCTGCAATATATTCTCAAGTGTGGCAAGGATTCATTAATGTTTGAACTCTTTTCATATAAGGATTCCATATTCATTGTAGCGCTTCAAACAAATCAGAACTTTTGATCACTACTCAAAACACCTAAATTTGGCCTAGTGGCTTAAGATAAGAGTAAAGAAAGTTAGGAAGGGGATGAGAATTGTGTGGAAAACCAAAGCAACAACCCAATTTTTTATGCTATGGGGGTAGGGTTAGATCTGAATTTTCTAGAACCACCAATGATTTTACTTGTGTTCCAAAAGAGTGATACGATGAGCCTATGTATTCAACCTCTAGTCAGATTTGGATTATGGCTTAAAAATTTGTACATCAATCTTACGTTATTGACATCGTAACTCCAAATCAACTATTGGATAAAGTGAAAATTTTACCGAAGATTCCAAAGGTAGTGGTATATGTTGTGGTTCTAATTCGGATGAATAAGGTTTGGGAAGGACTTAATATAGGTTAAAGTAGGCTATATGAATTTTTTTTATTTCTTTTTGACTTGTGTACTTTCTATTTGTGCAAAAGATCCTTTTTCTTCAAGAATGTGGAGCTTATTTTGAGTATTTTTTTTTACTTTTCGCTAGGATCTTTAATGAGCTGCAATATAATTTTTAAGTGTGGTAAGGATTCATTAATGTCTTTAACTTTTTCATATAAGATTCCTTATTCATTGTAGCTACACATGAAACAAAACAAATCAGAACTTTGATATCACTAAAAACACCTAAATTTGGCCGGCAGTGGGCGTAAGATAAGAGAAGTGAAGAAAGGAAGGGGGATGAGAATTGTGTGGAAACCAAAAGCAACAACCCATTTGCTATGGGGGGTGTGTATTTTTCTGTGGTCCAAGCCAATGATTTTACTTGTATGCAAAAAGAGTGATCAGTACCAGATACATAAGTTAGGTTAAAATTTGCACTGCCAACTTAAGTTATTGACTATAACTCCAAATCCGTTGGAAAGTGAAACTTTACCAGAAGATTCCAGTAGTGGTATATGTTGTGGTTCTAATTGGATGAATAAGTGTTTGGGAAGGACTTGATGTAGGTTAAAATGGCTATGTGAATTTTTTTTATTTACGTTCTTTGACTTGTGTACTTATTTGGCAAAGATCTTTTCTTCAAGAATGTGGAGACTTTTGAGAATTTTTTTTTACTTTGGCTAGGATCTTTAATGGCCATGAATATAATTTTTAAGTGTGGCAAGGATTCATTTTTCCAGAACTCTTTTCATATAAGGATTCTATTCATGTAGCCAAAAAGGAACAAACAAATCAGAACTTTTGATCCTACTCAAACCCTAAATTTGGCGTGTAGAAGATGAAGAAGGAAGAAAGTTAGGAAGGGGATGAGATTGTGTGGAAAACCAAAGCAACAAACCCAATTTTTATGCTATAGGGTAAGGATAGATCTGTATTTTTCAGTACCAAGCCAATGATTTTATTTCGGTTGGATAGTTCCCGCAAAACCCAAGGTCGACGGATTATGGCTTGTGTACCATCCAAATCTTCGTTGTTGGATCAAATCTAACCAACCGTTGGATCAAGTTGACTTCACCGAAGATTCGAGGGTATTATTCTATGTTGTGGTTTTAATTCCATGATGAATAAAGTTTTTAGGAAGGACTTGCGATATAGGTTAGGAACATGCTATATGAATTCATGTTATTTATTTTTTTTACTTTGTGTACTTTCTATTGGCAAAGATTTTTTCTACAAGGATGTGGAGCTTGTTTTGAGAATTTTTTTTTTTTTTTAGTTTCTAAAGGATCTTTGTTGTAAGATATAATCTTTAAGTGTAGCACCAAGGTTCACTAATATTTTGGAACCATTTTTATAAGGATTCCTTATTCATTCTAGCTACCAAGGAACCAAACAAATCAGCGCTCACCTACTTAAAACTCCCAAATTTGGCGGGAGTGGGGCAAGATAAGAGAAGTGAATAAAGTTAGGAAGGGGATGAGAATTGTGTGGGGAAACCAAAGCAACATCCCCAATTTTTTATGCTAAGGGGCAAGGTTGATTTTTCACTAACAAGCTCAATGATTTCACTTCGTGAGCAAAGTGATACTTCCCATTTGTGATACAAAGCAAGGTCGGATTTTGATTATGGCGTAAAATTTGTGCAGACTGCCCTCAATCTTGTTAATGATCACTCCAAATTCACCTGTTAGATCAACCCGAAACCTTACTAGAAGATTCCGTAGGCATTTGGTCTATGTTGTGGTTCTAATTCAGGATGAATAGGGTTGGAAGGGACTTGCTGACATGGGTTGGACCGGGATATATGAATTTTGTTATTTATTTCTTTTTGTCTTAATTCTATTTGGCAAAGATCCTTTTTCTACAAGGATGTGGGAGCTTTTTTAAGAATTGTTTTACTGCAAGGTCTTTAATGAGCTGCACATATATATTCATTATGTTGCAATGATTTATTAATGTTTCAAAACCCTTTTTTATATTAGGATTCCTTATTCATTGTAGCTACACAAGGAGCCAAACAAATCAAAACATTTACACTATTATTGAATATTATAAACAAAAATCCTAATTATTTTTAATAAATATTTTTTTTGTATTTAAAAATTTTGAAACAATTAAACTATCGTTGACATATCCCCGATAGAAAATCCTAATTATTTCTTTTATAAAATTTTTATATTTATAAAACATTTATATTATAAAGTATCTAAACCAATCTAATTATTGTTTTTTATAAAAACAATTTATAATTCATAATTTTAAAACATTTAAACTATTCTTAAAGTATCTTACACATAAATACCATTATTTGTTTTATAAATTGTTTTTATATTTTTAATTTTAAAATTTAAAACCATTAACATTCAAGTATCCTCAACATAAATTCTATTTTTTTAAATTTTTTTTTATATTTTATTATTTTGGAACAATTAAACAATTATACCGAGTATCCTAAACAGTAAATCCAAATTACTATTCTTTTTTATAAATTGTATTTTTATTTTATAATTTTACAAACATTTAAACCGCTAATGCTTATCGTAAATAAATCCTAATTATATTTTATAAATTATTTATAATTTAAATTTAAAACATAGAAATTATCCAAGAATTAAACAAAAATTAATTTTCTTTAAAAATTTGAATTAAATTTTATAATTTTAAAACATATAAACTATCTTCAAGTATTACTAAACAGAATCATACTAATGTTTTTTGTAAAATAGCCATATTTTAAAAATAATTAAAACTATCATCAGAAAGATCCTACACAAAATCTTAATAAATTTTTTTGTAACTTGTTTTAATATTTAATAATTAAACATTAAACTATCTTGAAATATCAAAAACATAAATCCTAATAATTTTAATAAAACTTTAAACAATCAAACTATCATCGATTAATCCCTAAGAACCTAATTATTTCTTTACAAATTTTCTATAATTCATAATTAAAACATTAAACTATCATAAAGTATCCTGTATAAAAAAATACTTATATTTAACAATTGTTTTATTTAATTTAAATATAAAATTATCTTCGTTATCCTAACAGAAATTTAATTTTTTAAAATAAATTGTTTCATATTTAAAAAATTTTAAAATAATTAAACGTACTTAAAGAATTCTAAGAAAATCCTAATAAATTTTTAAATTTTTTATATTATATAAAAAACAATAAAACTATACCAAGCATCTAAATGTAAATCCAAATTACTATTCTTTTCTAAAAATTGAATTTTATTTATTATTATTTTAAAATAAACTGTCCTTTGAAGTATCCTACAAACTAATTATGTTTGTAAATTATTTTATATTTTATAATTTTAAAAATACAACTATCCTTGAAGTATCAAAAACGAAATATTAATTACTTTTTTATCAATTATAATTATATTTAAAATTTTAAAACATTTAAATCATCCTTCAAGTATCCTAAACATAAATCATAAATCTATATTTTATAAATTCATTTTACATTTTAAAACATTTAAAATGCTATCCTTTAAGTATTACTAAAGGGAAATCCGAATTATATTTTTATTAAATTATTTTTATAATTCTAAAACATTTAAACCAGCATTGAAATTATCATAAAACGTAATCCAAAACTTAATTGAGTTTATTTATAAATTTAATTTAAATTGGATAATTTTAAAACATTTAAACTATCCATGAAGTAATTCCTAAACTAAATCATACTCTATACTTTTTTATGAATTACTTTTTTATACTTATAATTTAAACAAAATCATCCTTCAAGTATCATAAAACATAACATCCCAAATCTTGACATATTTTTAAAAACATTTTAGATTTATAATTTTAAAACAGTCAAACTATCATTGAAGTATTTCCAAATGTAAATCATACTCATAATTTTTTATAAAATTATCTTTATAATTTAAAACATTAAAACATCCCAAGTATACTAAACGAAATCGAATTCTTTTATATAAATTATTTTAAATCTAATATCTTAAAACATCTAAACTATCCTTTGAAGTATACTAGAGAAAGAGAAATCCTAGTAACTTAATGTTTTTATAAAATTATATTTTAAACATTAAAAACATTTAAACTATCATCTTAAGTATCCTAAACGAAAATCCTACCATTAATTTTTTGTAAAATTATTTTTAATATTTAAAAAATTGTAAAGACCTTCAAGCTATCCTAAACGGAAATCCTATATTATATTTTACCAATTATTATTATAATTCTTAAAACAATTAAACTATCATTGAAGTATCCTAAATAGAACTTCTGAACCTATCTTTACATTTATAAATTATATTTAAATTTTAAAATATTTAAATTATCCTTGAAGTATCCCAAACAGAAATCCCCGCTTAATTCCTTTATAAATCTATTTTTATAATTTTAAAAAACTAAACCATCATTAAAGTATCCAAACATGAAATAATACTATTACATTTTTATAAAAATTAGTTTTATATTTTTAATTTTAAAACATTTAAACCATCCATTCAAGTATCAAACAATCCTAATTACTAATTTTTTTATAAATTCTTTATATTTTAAAATTCTTAAAAACAATTAAACTGTCCTTAAAGTATTATAAATCGAAATCATAATTAACTGGTTTAAATTTTTATAAATTATTTATATAATCTTAAAACATTTAAACTATCATTTAAGTATACATAAACGGAAAATCCCAATTATCGTTTTATAAATTGTTTTATATTCTAAATCTTAAAAACATTTAAACAATCCTTAAAGTATCCTAAACAGAAATTCAATACTTACATTTTATAACTTTTAAATTATTAGAAACATTTAAAGTATCCAACAAGAATCCAATAAATGGTAAATAATAATTAACTATTTTTTAAATTTAAAAAATAAATTATCCTTATCTAAATGAAATCCCAATTAATTTTTTTAAGATTTAAAATATCATTAAACTATCATAAAATCCTAAAAATAAATCTTTACTATTTATTTTATAAATTGTTTTTATAATTCTTTAAAACATTTAAACTATCCTTGAAGTATCCTAAACGGAACTATGGACTTACATTTTTTATAAACGGTTGTATATTTTATAATTTTAAATAACATTTAAATAATCCTTGAAGTATCATCAAAATAAAATCCTGAATAATTTAAGAATTATAAATTAGTTTTATAAATTTAAAACATCTAAACCATCCTTGAAGTACCCTAAACGTGAAAACTTACTAACTTAATTTTTTATAAATGCTCTTACTAATTCTTTAAAAAAACATTTTAAACTATCATCATATTCTAAACATAAATTCTAACTTCCTCTT
>CM027583.2:19103359-19138359 GCA_015852605.2 Populus deltoides | reverse complement strand
AAAAAAAACCCTAATTTCCTCCTAATGGATGACAAGTTGTTAATTTGAGATATAACTCCTTTAGAAATTAAATCATTGAGCTGTAAATTCAAAGGTATGTCATTCAAGTGCTATGATACAATTTTAGATTTTTTTTGTTGGCATATAAAGAATGGTTATCCTAAGATCTTAGCTCTTTTTGAAAAATGAATGGCTGATGCGAACCTTTTGAACATGCAATCAAGCAGACACCAATTCCCAGGAAGCCAAGTAAATGAGGTTTATAGGAGTGTTACACAAAGATAACTTGTATCTAGACACCAGCATTATTGGAAACGATAACCCACACCCAACGAATATTGATTCATGAACAAGTATAAGGATGACGCCACGAAGCCAGTTGTTCTTCGTTAAGTCGTTATCAATTCTTTAGGAAACCAAGGGAGAATATCTCACCAACTTACACAACAAAGTGCATCAAAGAAGTCTTATTAATCTCAAGATTGCATAACCCTACATGTTTGATTATGTCCTTTTTATACTGACTCTTGAGATTTAAACTACCAGGCATTGTACAAAGTGTGGCCAACAAGAAGTTTTATTAATCTGAATTGTCTAACTTACATGTCTGGTTATGCCTTTATTTATACTAACTCTAGACTCAAGAGATTGTTTGTTTGCATGGAGTTCCTAAAAGCATTGTCTCTGATCGTGATACAAAATTCTTAAGCCACTTTTGGAAGACTCTTTGGAGGAAGCTTGGAACGAAGTTACTTTTTAGTATGACCTGTGATATGATCCAGCCAAGGTCAAATTCGAATTTTGATGTAAAATGTGCAGCTATCCAGTTTTACAGCAACAGTCATAATTATCAATCCGACCGTTGGATCCAGTTGAAATTTTATATGGAGTCTCCTGACATGTTTTCCTACAATGGTTTAGAATTTCAGTTCAATCGGATTCTATCGAAACACGGGTCAACAGAGGCTGTACAAATTTTGTTATTTACTTCCTTTTGACTTGTGGACTTCCTATTTGACTAGGATTCTTTTCCTAAAAGGATGTGGCAGTTTATTTTGGGAATCTTCTAATTCTACAAAGATCTTTAATGGGCTGCAACATAGTTTACAAGTGTGGCAAGGATTCATAAATGTTTCAGAATCATTTTCTTACAAGAATTCCTTATTCAACCTAGCTATAAAAAAAAGAAAAGAAGATTTCAGAATTAAAACTACCTTCAGATTTGATTCTCCTAGCTCATATGGGTCTTCTAAAGGGCAACAAATCTAATCCTATTATATTTAGGATATTAAATTCAGATTTATTATTGTTATTATTATTTTTTTCTTAGTTTAGAGTTTATTTATATTATTTGGGTTTAATTGTAAGTGGGCATCATACAAGACCACATAAGGGGTCCATTAGGTTTTATTTTAGTTTGGAATCACTATAAATAAGGGCATAACAAGACATGTAAGGTTGGACAATTCAAATTAATAAAACTTCTTGTTTGCCGCACTTTGTGTGTGTGTGTGTTGGTGAGATAATCTCCCTTTCATGGTTCTCTAATGAACTGAAAAATGATTTATCGAAGAACAACTATCTTCGTGGCGTCATCCTTATACTTCTCGTTCGCGAATCAATATTCGTTAGGTGGAGGTCTCCGTTTCCAATAGTACTGGTGCCTAGGATATAGAGATACAACGGTGGGTTATAGAGATACAAGGATAGAAAATCAGCAATTTATTCTCCTAATTAAGTAAGGAAGATGACCAGCTCTTGTTCCTAAAGAGGAGTGGATTATTTAGTGCTTTTCCTAACCTAGGAAGGAAAGTAATTAAATCAACAACAAACAAGGAAATTTGCTTTGTTATTTGTCCAAGTTATACAATGAAATCTAATTTAATCAAGGAAAAGAAAGGGGCGGCAACAAGGAAACCAAATAAGATTAATTAGGTTTTATTTTCTCAAGTTATATGTGGCAAAACAATACCAGACTTTTATTTTTTTTTTGTTTCTTTATATTTTGGGTTATATTTGGGTTTAATTGTAAGTGGACCTCATATAAAGATCCATTATGGTTTATTTTATTTTGAAGTCAGTATAAATAAGAGCATAACCAGATATGTAAGGTGATGTAATTTTCAAATCAATAAACTTCTTTTGCTGCACTTGTTGCATGTTGGTAAGATAATCTCCCTTCTTTGATTCTCTAAAGAACTGAAAAATGACTTATCGAAGAACTGACTTTGTGACGTCATCCTTATACTTTTCATTCACAAATCAATATTCCTTGGGTGGGGGTTTCCGTTTCCAAGAGTGCTGGTGCCTAGGTACAAGTTATCTTTGTACCTTGTGATCACGTGGTCACGCAACCCACATGCAAAGACACCAATTCCTGAAAATCCAAGTAAATTAGGTTTGATAGAAGTGTGATACAAAGATAACTTGTACCTAGGCACCAACACTATTAGAAATGGAAAACCCCCACCAAACGAATATTGATTCACAAACTAGAAGTATAAGGATGACGCCACGAAGCTAGTTGTTCTTCAATAAGTCATTTTCAGTTCTTTAGAGAAACCATTGAAGGGAGATTATCCCACCAACACACAACAAGTGCGGCAAACAAGAAGTTTTATTAATCTGAATTGTCTAACCCTTACATGTTTGGTTATGCCTTTATTTATACTGACTCTATACTTAAGGAAACCCTAATGGACCCTCCTTAGGTGGACTTATATGAAGCCCACTTACAATTGACCCAAATAAGTAATAATAACCCAAAGACTAAGAAGAAAATAATAAAAATCCAAAAATTATCATCCTAAATATGCTAGAATCAGATTTGTCACCCTTAAGAAGTCCCAAATAAACTAGAAAATGTGATTTGAAGGTAGAATTAATTCTGAAGTCTTCTTTCCTTGTTTTAACTAGGATGAATAAGGAATCCTTATAAGAAAAGGATTTTGAAACATTTATGAATCCTTGTCACACTTGGAAACTATATTGCAGCCCATTAAAGATCCTTGTAGAGGTAGGAGATTCCCAAAACAAGCTGTCATATCCTTGTTGGAAAAAGATCCTTGCCAAATAGAAAGTCCACAAGTCAAAAGAAAGTAAATAACAAAATTCATACAGCCTCCGATGACCCTATTGTGATACCTTCCCGAACTCTGATTGACCTGAAATTTTAACCCAATGTATGACAACATGTCATGAGACTCCATGTAAAATTGCAGCCCGGTTCAATTGTTGGATTGAGAATTTGAACCCAACGAATATTGATTGCGAATGAGAAGTATAAGGATGATGCCATGAAGTTAGTTGTTCTTCGATAAGTTATTTTTTCAGTTCTTTAGAGAACCAAGGAAGGGAGATTATCCCACCAACACACAACAAGTGCGGCAAAAGAAGTTTATTGATCTGAAAATTACGTAACCTTACATGTCTGGTTATGCCCTTATTTATATTGTCTCCAAACTAAAATAAATCCTAATGGACCCCTTATATGGACTTATATGAGGGCCCACCTATAATTAAACCCAAATATAACTGAAAACATAAAGAAATAAAAATAACATGAAGTCTGGTATTATTTTGCCGCATATAACTTGAGAAAATAAAACCTAATTAATCTGATTTGGTTTCCTTGCTGCCACCCCTTTCTTTTCCTTGATTAGCTTGGATTTCCTTGTATAACTTGGACAAATAACAAAGCAAATTTCCTTCTTTGTTGCTGATTTAATTACTTTCCTTTCTAGGTTAGGAAAAACATTAAATAATCCTCCCCTCTTTAGGAACAAAAGCTAACCGACTTCCTTACTTAATTAGAAGAATAAATTGCTAACTTTCTATCAAGTAGCATAGGAGAAACAAGCCTAATAAGGTTGCTATGGGGCCAGACCATCAGCCTTTTGTTCCACGCGAATTGGGCTCTTCTTAGACCTGAATTAGATGAATTAAAGGTTGTCCTTCATGCTCTTTAAATCTTCCAAGCTCCTTTAGGTCCATCTGGCTCCATATATATCATTCTGTACAAGCCCAGTCAATGCTTCTTTAAGCTTCTTTGCCGTAACTCTTATAATTGGCCTAATTGGCACCTCTAATGGGTCATTGGCTTGATTATGTTTAGTGTTAGGCTGATTCTCATCATGAGCTTGCTTGGATCATATCATCATGGCTTTTCACTCTAATAAAGTTACTACGTCTTTTACCTCACAACTTGCTTTCTTTTGGTTCCTTAGGAACTGAAATCCATAAATCAAAGTAAGTAGCCTTCACAGCGCAATCCAATTATAATTCTTAAAAAATATAAAATATAAAAAAAATATAATAGAATTAATCAGATTTCTCGTAATGATACTTCAATGATAGTTTAATTGTTTTAAAATTTTAAAATAAAAAAATAATTAGAATTTCTAATTAAGATACTTTAAGGATAGTTTAATAATTTTTAAAAAATTTAAATATAAAAACAATTTACTAAAAAAAAGTAATTAGGATTTCTATTTAGGTTACTTCAACGACAATTTAATTGTTTAAAAATTTTAAACTATAAAAACAATTTATAAAAAACAATAGTATTTAGAATATTTGTTTAGGATATTTCAATTATAGTTTAAATATTTTAAAATTATAAAATATAAAAAAAATTATAAAAAATATTTGTTTTAAGGATAGTTTAAATGTCTTAAAATTATAAAAAAAATAATTAGGATTTCAGTTTAGGTTACTTTAAGGATAATTTAAATATTTTAAATTTTTAAATATAAATAAATTGATAAAAAAATAATGAGGATTTCTGTTTAGAATATTCTAAGGATAGTTTAATTTTTTTTAAATTATAAAATATTAAAAAAATTATTAGGATTTCTGTTTAAGATACTTTAAGGATAGTTAATATGTTTTAAAATCATAAAATATAAAAATAATTTATAAAATAAATAATGAGGATTTCTGTTTATGATACTTTAGAGATAGTTTAAATGTTTTAAAATTTTAAAATTAAAAAAATAATAATTAGAATTTCAGTTTAAAATTCTTTAAATGTTTTAAAATTATAAATAAAAAAAATTGATAATAAAAAAATAATCAATATTTCTGTTTAGGTTACTTCAATGATAGTTTAAATATTTTAAAATTATAAAGATATAAACAATTTATAAAAAAAATATATTAGGATTTGTATTTTGGATACTTCAATGATAGTTTAAATGTTATAAAATTATAAAATATAAAACAAATTTATAAAAAAAAAGTAATTAGAATTTCTGTTTAGTACTTCAAGGATAATTTAAATGTTTTAAAATTATAAAATATAAAATCAAATTATAAAAAGAAAGTAATTAGGATTTTTGTTTAGAATATTTCAAGGATAGTTTAAATGTTTTTAAATTATAATTTATAAAAACATTTTTCAAAATTTTTGTTTAAATACTTCAAGAATACTATAAATGTTTTAAAAATCTAAAATACAAAAATAATTATAAAAAAATAATTAGGATTTTTATTTAGGATGATACTTCAAGGATAGTTTAAATATTTTAAAATTATAAAATATAAATATAATTTATATAAAAAAATAATTAGGATTTCCGTTTACGATATTTGAAGGATAGTTTAAAAGTTTTAAAATTTTAAATTATAAAAAAAATTTATAAAAAAAATTAATCGGAATTTCTGTTTGGAATACTTGAAAGATAGTTTAAATATTTTTAAATTATAAAATATAGAAACAATTTTTTTAAAAAAAACATTATTATGATTTTTGTTTATGATACTTTAAGGATAGTTTTAAAGTTAAAACATTATAAAATATAAAACAAATTTATAAGAAAAAGTAATTAAAATTTCTATTTAGTATACTTCAAGTATATAAAAAAAAATTGTTTTAAAAAATAATTAGCATTTCGTTTAGGATATAAATGTTTTAAAATTATAAAATATAAATAAAATTCATAAAAAAAAACAATTTGAATTTCTGTTTAGGATATTTCAATGATAGTTTAAAAGTTTTAAATTATAAATGCAATTTATAAAAAAACAATTAGGGGGTGATAACATCTTCCATTTTGCATAACTAGCCTCGTACCATAGAATATATGTTGACCAGTTAGGGTTCCTAGTAACCATAATATTAGGTGGCAACTCCTTAAATGACATTTTCCCCTTAAAGAACAAGATGTCACATATCTGTTCTTTTTTCCAATCGAGTGATAATTTTTAATCGGTCAATGCAATGTCGCGTGGGATAGATTGACGACTCCACTGGGGACCATAGGACTAAGCTTTGCTATTTGTCTTTTTATTGCTAAACAATATTTTTCATATTGTTTTCTTTATTGTCACTATGTTGTGTTTACCAAGTTTTTTTTTATTTTTTTATTGTGCTCTTTCTAATGTTTTAGCATGCATAGTTATTCATGTTTATCTTGCATATATATTGGATTTGGATCTAGGTCTTCACGCATCACTCATCTCATTTTTAAACTATATGGGTATCAACTTTAAGATAAGTGGAGGAGTAACAGCACCCCAATGGCTTTAGCCTGGGTGAGACTCGCGAAACTATCAAACTCTCGCATGATTGTTTGGTCGACAGTGGTCGATATGCCGAACTGATATTACTACTGAGCATGCGAAGGACCGTTGAGACTAGATAGCAAAATTACCCCAATGCATTTAATGACCATAACCTACCTTTTAGGTTGATCCCTGTGTAATTTCACTGAGATAAGCTTAAACGTGTAAGCATCCTTATTATAGGGCTTTCGGGTGACATAATGGTTGCTATTCCTAAGATAACAATTGTTGAGTATGGACTCGAGTTTGAATCCTTACAAATGACCGAGAGAGACTGACCTAGACTGGATACCGCTACTCAAAGACATTAGATGCATAATAAAAGACACCAAAAATATGGTTGAAAGTTCAAATGACAAAAGGCTAAACAAATCTCCTCTCGGCATTACAATGAATATCGGATTCGAATCTGACCACACATCCAAAGAATAGTGATCGTTATGTCATCCCCCAAAAGGCGAATCCATACCCCATATATTGCATTCATCTTTATACATGTTTGAACATACACTTATGAACTGTCATAATACAACACTCTAGGTGAAATATAGGTTCCCCATTGAAACACACTTATAACACTCGACTACGAAAAAAACAAATGGAAAATGAAGAAAAAGCCTAGTTGGAAGGCCAACACCGAAAAGAGATGGAAAGTCTTAGAGAAGAAGTCACAAAGCTTACTAGCCTACTCAAACAGGCCTTGAGATCTAAACCTGAAGAAGCAAAATTTACAACTCAGCTTGAACCTATGCTCGCAAATCCACATAATCTGGGGGCAAATGAGGTGTCTCAACAAGCTATGTATTCCTAATTTGCTCAACCAGCATATCCCATAAGAATGTCATCTACCATTGACCTTACAAAGAAGGAATCTCAAAAGAACAAGAAGGTAAAAGAAGATGGCCCGGACAAATGGTTTGCCCTAGAACAAAGGCTGATGGCATTCGAGGGATCTAACCTACATGACTATATAAAGGCAGCTGAGATGTGTTTGGCACCTAACGTAGTTGTTTCTAAGAAGTTTAGGGTGCCAAATTTATCAAATATACAGGAACTCAATGCCCTATAACTCATCTCAAGGCATACTGCAACAAAATGTTGAGGTAGTTTATGACGAGAAACTGTTGATTCACTTCTTTCAAGACAGTTTGAGTGACATTGCCCTTACTTGGTATATGCGGTTGGATAATACCAAGGTAAAAAGTGGAATGACTTAGTTGATGCCTTCATTTGGCAATATAAGTTCAATATGGATATGGGCCCTAATAGGTTAAGCTTGCAAACTATAGAAAAGAAAAACAAGGAGGACCATAAGAGAATACACTCAAAGGTGGCGTGAGACAGCCACATGGGTTGATCCTCTTTTGTTGGAAAAGGAGATGATCAATTTGTTTGTCAACACTTTTAAGGCCCCGTACTTTGAATACCTGGTTGGAAGCTCAACACAACATTTTTTTGATGTGGTTGCTATAACTGAGAGGATTGAACAAGCTATCCATTTAGGAATGATTGCTGACTCGACTGAGGAGAAACATTTCACTAGAGAAAAGAAATAAACTGAGGTTCACAATGTCAAAGGTCGTTACAAAAATGATAGAAAGAGCTACCAAAACAAAGACATCTAGAGATCACTCGTCCTGAAGACGAAGCTACAGTGTCATTAGGCCAAGACTAGTCTATGTGTGACCTCAATTGACTATTAGAAAGGTGCCCTTGTCGAGGAATTCATAGGAGAGAGATGGTTGAAAGATTCCATAAATTTCAATCGATGATCGCTAAGTGTTTAGCCCTTTTATGTGTCACCTTGCTAGTATAAGGTCTTTGTTGCTTTTTTAGGATTTCAATGAAATAATGAGTTTGTCCTTCAATTGTGTCTCTTCCTTTGATTTATAACTAAAATATCCTGAAAGGGATTCCCTCTAAGCACTCACAAATACACTTTTGAAGCCTTGCATGATCTCATAGACTCAATTCATCTCTTTTACCAAAATCAGTTTCCCCATTGGAATTTTAAAAATTGAACTTGCATTTTGATTTCAAAAATAATTTGATATTTTTGATATTCTACTTGTAGAATGACACATGAATCAAGCAACTCCTTCATTAAGGTGCCTAAACTCTGAACCAAAGTGCACGAATAAAAAATGAACTTTCACTGTCACACCATGACCCTTGAGCCCTATGTTTTTAAATGCATGCATAATGATATGTGGTGGACTTCTTGTTCATAGACTCATGAAATGCATTTCTTTGCAAAATTCCAAATCATCACACTAGACGAGGTTAAAGTTTATTGATCTTAAATGCTTGTGCTTGAAATGAGGAAAGGTCATCTTTGTTATTCCTTTCACATTCTAAAAGAGTATATCCCTTACGGTCTTATTTTGAGCCTGAGTAATGTTTCTTTCATGAAAAATTCATGAGAAAGCACACCTAGGGCAATGACCAGTACAAGGGGGGCAACATTATGCTTAGAAGGAAAAATCGATCTCTTCTAGAAAAAGAGATGAACATTTCCTACAACAAGACAAGGGGGCATCTTGGTTTATAAAAGGCAGTTTGATCCTTTTAGCTAGTGACAATGAATGTTTTTAAAAGTGAGACGGGGATTAATGAATGATCCTCTCAAATTATTTGACGAGACGAAAAATCTCTAGCAAGCAAGTGGGTCACGATGGGCACCATAAATGCTAAACTGTGTAAACAAATATGGGAAGAGACTTACATGGGCCAATTCGAGTAGGCTAGATGCTAAAAGATGAAAATGACCCAAATCAGAGATAGCAAGTCGTCATCAATCAAGCAAACAAGAAGATTAAGAAGAAATGGAGGCATGTATTTCAAATTAGGTAAAGATACATGCATATCATCTAAACTTTGAGACATTGGACAATAAGTTTTTCAAATTTCACAAGAGAAATCTCTGACAGGATCCATCAAATAGAAGGCCACCTTGAAATGGCCAAGATTGAAATTGCTTTTGAAAATTTTTCACCTATGAAAAATTTTAACCTGGGTAGGCTGCCCATGAGAATCAGGCCGCAGAAAATTTTTTTTTGTATTTTTCCACCACCTTTCATTTCTCATCCCTAAGGTAGTGTGTTTCCTAACCCTACCTCCTTTCGAGTGCATCTTCGAGCCCTCACCTCATTTTGAGTGCGCCTTCGAGCCCTCACCTTTTTCGAGTGCGCCTTTGAGCCCTCACCTCTTTTTTTTATGTGCCTTCGAGCCCTCACCTTCTTTTGAGTGCGCCTTCAAGCCCTTGACCATTCTTTGGAGAGCGTCTTCGAGCCCTCACCTCCTTTCGAGTGCGCATTCGAGCCCTCACCTCTTTTTTTAGTGCGTCTTCGAGCCCTCACCTCCTTCGAGTGCACTGCGAGCCCTCGACCATCTTTTTGAGTGCGCCTTCGAGCCCTCACCTCCTTTGAGTGAGCCTTTGAGCCCTCAACCATTCGTTTGAGTGTGCCTTTGAGCCCTCACCTCTTTTGCCTTCGAGCCCTCATCTTCTTTTCGAGTGCTCCTTTAAGCCCCCCCATCTCGGGGACAATGCATGTTTGAGCCCTATCATGTCATCCCCAGTAAGACTTTCTTTTTCCACTTAGATAGGTCACCCATTACAATGAGCTCCTTCTTTTTCTTGGGTAGGTCACCTATTACAATTAGACCCTTCCTTTCTTTCTTGAGTAGGTCACTCATTACAGTGAGACCCCTTCTTGTTCTTGAGTAGGTCACCCGTTACAATGAGATCTTTTTTTCATTTTTTTATTTGGGTAGGTCACCCGTTACAATGAGACCTTTTATTTTTATTTTTATTTTTTTCACCGGATAGGTCACACGTTACAATAAAACCATTTAAAAAAAAAAACTCAATAAAAAAAGAAAGAAAAAGAGGAAGGGCTTTCACAATTATTCTTCTTTACAAAACTTACAATACAAAGTTAAAAGAAAACAAATTTTCTAATGCCTTTGCACCGTAAGCGTTGTAAAGAGGGGGCAACTGTTGTAACCCAATTTTGGCCCATTGGCTTGTTAATTTAATTTTACAGGGTTTAAAATGTAAAATTAAAATATCAGAGATTTATTTCGATGAAAAGTGTTATTTGTCAACTTGCATGAAACTAGGGACTACAATGTGCTTTTGTCATTCTATCCTTACCTTCAAGATAATCTTTGTCTTCAAAATAATGATAGTTATCCGCTTTCGAATTTGATTCTTAATCAAATTCAAACTTCAAAGAAGAGAATGAGTTTGATTGAAACTTTGTTTCTCACACGCAAAGGGACTCTGGCACTATAAATACAGATCTCAATGTATGCACAAAGGGGGGGATGATATAGATAAAAAAACAGAAAAAAAGAGAAAAACAGAGAAAAAAACAGGGAAGAAAAACAAGGAAGACGACAGAAGTGAGAAAATAGAGGAGAGAACTAAAAAAAAAACCAAGAACAGAGGGAGGAGAGACTGAAAAAAGGAGGAGAAGGAGAGCATTCTTCAGCCGGTGCCTGCACTATTACCTTCACCTTCGCTTTCAGCTTCACCAGGTAAAGTCTTCTTATTCTCTCTGTTTCTGTGTAATTGTTGCAAGAAAACAGTGTGAAGGTCATTTAATTACCTTTGCACTGTGCAACGCACACGTGGGTTGAGCCACGTATGCTGCTTTGCCAGCCGGGTCACCGGTTGGGCGTACTGACTGTGCCGGCCAACCAAGGGTCCAGCCCGCCCCGCCTATGTTGGTTGGGCTAGACCCAGCCCCCAAAAAAAAGAAAAAAAAAGGGGGTCGGATCTAGCCTTTCGGCAAAACACACCCTTATGCCTTGGTCATAATTTTTATACCCATTTTAGTTTGATATTTGGCCAAACAAGTCCCTTTTTTATATCATATTAAAAAAAGTAATTAGGATTTCATTTTATATTCTTCAAAGATAGTTTAAATGTTTTAAAATTATAAAATATTAAAAAAATTAAAAAAATAATTAGGATTTCTATTTGGGATACTTGAAACTTAGTTCAAAGTTTTAAAATTATTAAATTTAAAAGAAAATTAAAAACATTAATTAGGATTTTTGTTTTGGATACTTGAAGGATAGTTAAAAATTTAAAATTATAAAATTTAAAGAAATTAAACAAAAATTATGATTTCTATTTTGGATACTTAAAGGATAGTTCAAAGTTTTAAAATTTAAATATTTTTTTAAAAAAAATAATTATGATTTCTGTTTTGGGTACTTAAAGGATAGTTGAATAGTTTTAAAATTAAAAATTTTTGAAAAAAAATTAAAAAAGGAAATTAGTTTTTATGTTTAGGTACTTTAAGGATAGTTTAAATGTTTTAAATTTATAAAATTTTAAAAAAATTAAAAAAAACTATTGATGATTTCTGTTTTGAATTCTTTAATAATAGTTGAAATGTTTCCAAATTATAAAATTTAAAAGAAAATTTAAAAAAGTAATTATGAATTTCTGTTTGGGATACTTCAAGGATAGTTGAAATGTTTTAAAATTAAAAAACTTTGAAAAAAATTAAAAAATAAGAAATCATGATTTTTGTTTCGGTACTTCAAGGATAGTTTAAATGTTTTAAAATTATAATTTTTGAAAAATATTAAAAAAAGAAATTATGATTTTTGTTTCTGGTACTTTAATGATAGTTTAAATATTTTAAAATTATAAAATTTAAAAAGAAATTAAAAAAATAATTATGATTTCTATTTGAGATACTTAAAACTTAGTTCAAAGTTTTTAAATTATAAAATTTTAAAGAAATTTTAAAAAAAGTAATTAGGATTTCTGTATTGGAATCTTCAATTATAGTTTAAAAGTTTTAAAAATATGAAATTTAAATTAAATTTAAAAATAATAATTAGGATTTCTATTTGGATTCTTCAATGATAGTTTAAATGTTTTAAATAATTATGATTTCTGTTTGGGATACTTAAAGCTTAATTAAAAGGTTTAAAATTATAAAATTTAAAAGAAATTTAAAAAAAGTAATAAGGATTTCTGTTTTGGATTCTTCAATCATAGTTTAAATGTTTTAAAATTTTAAAATTTAAATGAATTTTATAAAAAGTAATTATGATTTCTGTTTTTTGTACTTAAAAAAATAGTTGAAATGTTTTAAAATTTAAAAATTAAAAAAATTTTAAAAAAACAAATCATGATTTTTGTTTCGGGTGCTTCAAGGATAGTTTAAATGTTTTGAAGTTATAAAATTTAAAAGAAATTTAAAAATAGTAATAAGAATTTCTATTTGGGATACTTGAAAATTACAAAATTTAAAAGAAATTTAATAAAAGAAATTATGATTTCTATTTTGAATTCTTCAGAAATAGTTTAAATATTTGAAAATTATAAAATATAAAAGAAATTTAAATAAAGTAATTAGGATTTCCGATTGGGATACGTGAAGCATAATTCATAGTTTTAAAATTATAAAATTAAAAAAAAGTAATTAGGATTTTGATTTGGATTCTTCAATGATAATTTAAATTTTTTATAAATTATAAAATATAAAAAAAATTAAAAAAAAGTAATTAGGATTTCTATTTAGGATACTTGAAGCTTAGTTTAAAGTTTTAAAATTATAAAATATAAAAGAAATTTAAAAAAAAGTAATTAGGATTTCTGTTTTGGATTCTTAAATCATAGTTTAAATGTTTTAAAATTATAAACTTTAAAAAAAATTTAAAAAATATAATTATAATTTCTGTTTTGGATTCTTCAATTATAGTTTAAATATTTAAAAATTATAAAATTTAAAATAATTAAAAAAACAAATTATGATTTATGTTTGGGATATTTTAAGCTTAGTTCAAAGTTTTAAAATTATAAAAATGAAAAGAAGTTTAAAAAAATAATTAGGATTTCTGTTTTGGATTCTTCAATGATAGTTTAAAAGTTTTAAAATTATAAAATTTAAGATAAATTTTAAAAAAGTAATTAGGATTTCTATTTGGATTCTTCAATGATAGTTTAAAAGTTTTGAAATTATAAATTTTTTTAAAAAATAATTAGGATTTCTATTTGGATTCTTCAATAATAGTTTAAATATTTTAAAATTATAAAATATTGAAGAAATTAAAAAAAAGTAATTAGGATTTCTGTTTGGGATACTAAAAGCTTAGTTAAAAGTTTTAAAATTATAAAATATAAATTTTTTTAAAAAAATAATTAAGATTTCTGTTTGAGATATTTAAAGCTTATTTCAAAGTTTTAAAATTATAAATTTAAAATAAATTTTAAAACAATAATTAGGATTTCGATTTGGTTTCTTCAATGATAGTTTAAAAGTTTTAAAATTTTTTAAAAAAATTAAAAAAAGTAATTAGGATTTGTGTTTGTGATACTTGAAGCTTAGTTCAAAGTTTAAAATTATAAAATTTATAAGAACTTAAAAAAAATAATTAGGATTTCTGTTCTAAATTCTTCAACCATAGTTCAAATGTTTTAAAATTTTAAAATTTAAAAGAATTTTAAAAAAAGTAGTGATGATTTCTGTTTTGGGTACTTAATTGATATTTGAATAGTTTTAAAATTAAATTTTTTTAAAACAAATTAAACAATAAAATTATGGTTTCTATTTTTGGTACTTTAAGGATAGTTTAAATGTTTTAAAATTATATTTTAAAAAAACTATTTAGGATTTTTTTAAAAAGAAATTTTTAAAAAATAATTATGAATTTCTGTTTACAATACTTAAAGGATTGTTGAAATGTTTTAAAATTAAATTTTTTAAAAAAGATTAAAAAAAATTATGATTTGTGTTTGGCTACTTAAAGGATAGTTTAAAGGTTTTAAATTTATAAAATTTAAAAGAAATTTTTAAAAAAGCAACTAGGATTTCTGTTTAGGATACTTGAAGTTTAGTTTAAAGTTTTAAAATTATAAAATTTAGAAGGAATTAAAAAAAATAATTAAGATTTCCGTTTTGTATTCTTCAATGATAGTTTAAAATTTTTAAAATTATAAAATTTAAAATAAATTTAAAAATTATAATTATGATTTCCATTTGGATTCTTCAATGATAGTTTAAAAGTTTAAAAATTATAAAATTTAAAAGAAATTAAAAAAAATAATTAGGATTTTTATTTTGGATTCTTTAATGATAATTTAAACGTTTTAAAATTATAAAATATAAAAAAAATTTCAAAAAAGTAATTAGGATTTCTGTTTTTGGTACTTCAAAGATAGTTGAAATCTTTTAAAATTAAAAAAAAACTATTTACGATTTCTATTTGGGATACTTAAAGTTTAGTTTAAATTTTGAAAATTATAAATTTTAAATAAATTAAAAAAATAATAATTAGGATTTCTTTTTTCAGTTATTTAACGATAGTTTAAATATTTGAAAATTATAAAATTTAAAAGAAATTTAAAAAAGGTAATCAGGATTTCTGTTTGGGATACTTGAAGTATAATTCAAAGTTTTAAAATTATAAAATTTAAAATAAATTTTAAAAAAATAATTAGTATTTCTGTTTTAGATTCTTAAAAGATAGTTTAAATGTTTCAAAATTAAAATAATTTAAAAAAAGAAATTATGATTTACATTTAGGGTATTTCATGAATAGTTTAAATGTTTAAAAATTATAATATTTTAAAAAATAATTAGCATTTCTATTTGGGATGTTTAAAGGATAGTTTAAATGTTTAAAAATTATAAAATTTAAAAGAAATTTAAAAAAATAATTAAGATTTCTGTTTTCGATTCTTCAAGGATAGTTTAAATGATTTAAAATTATAAAATTTTAAAAAACTTTTAAAAAAATTAATTTGGATTTCTCTTTTGGATTCTTCAAAGATTGTTTAAATATTTTAAAATTATAAAATTTAAAAGAAATTTAAAAAATATAATTAGGATTTCTGTTTTGGATTCTTGAAGAATAGTTTAAATGTTTTAAAATTATAAAATTTTAAAAAAATTAAGAAAAAACTATTGATGATTTCTGTTTTGGATACTTCAAAAATAGTTGAAATGTTTTAATAGGAAAAAAAATTAAAATTTTTTAAATAAGAAATTATGATTTCTTTTAACTTTTTAAGAATAGTTAAAATATTATAAAATTATAAAATATAAAATAAATTTGTAAAAAAATTTAATTATGATTTCCGTTTAGTGTATTTTAAGGATAATTTAATTGTTTCAACATTATAAAATATAATACAAATTATATAAAAAAAAATTAAATTTATGTTTAGGATAGTTCAAGGATAATTTAAAAGTTTTAAAATTATAAATTATAAAATCTTTTTTTAAAATTAATCAAGATTTCTCATTACAATACTTTTAGAATAGTTTAAATGTTTTAAAATTATAAAATATAAAATAATTCTTTTTAAAATGTAATTGTGATTTCTATTTAGGATACTTCAATCATAATTTAAATGTTTTAAAATTAAAAAATATAAAAACCATTTATAAAAAAATTTATTAGGATTTCTATTTAGGATACTTTAATTATACTTTAATTATTTTAAAATTTTAAAATATAAAACAAATTAATTGGGATTTCTGTTTTGGATACTTGATACTAGTTTAAATGTTTTAAAATTTTTAAATATAAAACATTTTTATATATAAAAAAAAAGTAATTAGAATTTTTATTTAAGATACTTAAATGTTTTAAAATTTTAAATTATAAAAAATAATTGAGATTTACATTTAGGATACTTCTTCTCCTCGTCCATCTTGATACCTCAAGCACTTACGACATAGCCAAGAAGCATAATGTTTTCCATGCAAAAGGTACACTTCTTAATATTAGCATATAATTGCTCACTACGCAACACACTAAGTACATTACGCAAATGATCAAGATGCTCATTTAAGTTCTTGCTATAGATTAAAATGTCATCAAAATACATAACAACAAACTTACTTATAAACACACGCAATACATGATTCATTAAACGCATAAACGCGTTCCGGCATTTGTAAGTCCAAACGGCTTGACTAACCATTCATGCAAACCATCTTTAGTCTTAAATGCAGTTTTCCACTCATCACCCTCTTTCATCCTAATTTGATGGTACCCACTCTTTAAGTCAATCTTAGAGAAAATACATGATCCATCTACTTTACCGTTATGTTATTGACTGCACGACAATCGACACACATCATCCATGTTCCATCCTTTTTAGGCACAAGTAGCACCGCACAAAGACAAGGACTCATACTCTCACGAATATACCCCTTCATCATTAACTCATCTACTTGCCTTTGAAGCTCCTTGGTCTCCTCGGGGTTGCTTCTATAGGCTGGACGGTTAGGAATTGAAGCTCCGGGCACAAGATCAATTTGATGTTCAATGTCGCTTAGTGTTAAAATAAGCCTCCTTATATACAAGTAAGATCATTGGCTTAATAGTGAAAAATGCAGATCTGATTTCAGATCCTTTTGCATAAAAATTAGGTTGTTTCTTTAATTTTTCCACGCTATTATCATCGCACAAGCTTACTTTCTTCACTCCTCGATTTTTACCTCCACTCTCAACCGGTTCAATTAATGATTTAGGTTTAGCCGAATCTGATGGTTTTCTCTCACCACTGTCCTCATGTGAATTTTCACTCTTCTCATCCTCACATTTCTTTTTTAATTTCATTTGATCACCATACACTTGTTTTGGAGAAAGAGGTACAAGAGTGATGGTTTTACCATCCTTTACAATAGTGAACCTATTTCTAAATCCATCATGAATCGCTTTCCGATCAAACTGCTATGGACGCCCCAAAAGTAAGTGACTAGTATGCATTGAGACTACATCACACAAAATCTCATCAGAATACTTCCCAATAGCAAACGCAATCAAAACCTGCTGAGTAACCCTCACTTCACCATAATCATTCAACCATTGCAATCTATAAGGCTTAGGATGTTTAATACAACTCAGATTCAATTTCTTCACAAGAGTATCACTAGCAACATTAACACAACTACCTCCATCAATTATCATGCTACATACCTTGTTTTGGATGTGCATCGAGTGTGAAATATATTTTCCCGTTGCTGATCTACATCATCTTCTTTGATTTGCATGTTCAACGCACGCCTTATAACCAAGGCCTCCCCTTCAACAGGATATGCAATCTCCTCATCACTACAATCCACCAAAGGTGGCATCTCTTCACTTTCAAATTCAACCTCCCCATTGTCTTTTGTAAGCATAACTCTTCGGTTTGGACACTGAGATGCAATGTGCCCCTTCCCTAAACACTTAAAGCATTTAATATCTCTATCACGAGTAGGTTGAGATTCAGATTTACCTTTCCCATCCGTATGAGTATCCTTTTTGACATTAGGTGGTTCGGCCTTTGCATAAGGCTTTGGTTGGACAGCCCCCTCTCTCTTCAAATTCAGCCTCCATGTTAAGGAAGATGAAGCTGAATTGGTCTGAAAACGTGTACTGCCCCTTCTTTTGGTCTCCACCTTCTTTGCCATATGGATCGTGTCCTCCAATTCCACACAATGTTGTAATTCTACAACATTCGCAATGTCCTTATTCCCATAATCCTTTCGGTTTCTAGGGTGCCGAAAACCTTCCCGATGGCCTATGGCCTCATCCTCAAAACCACCACCACCAATATCATCAACCGCCTCCTCATAATTAGCCCACCTTGGCCTTTCGGCCCTACTGTCATTGTTTGCTTTCGGTTCAGCCCCAAGCTTCCTCACATTTTGGGTGTTTGTACCACCCTCGTTACCACGTTTATCCACCCTATCAAGTCTGTCACACACATTTCCCATCACAAAATTCATCCTCTCCATCATCTATGTTATGGCTTGCATCTGGAATGTAAGTTCTTCCTCGGGATGGGGTGGTGTGTTGTTTTGATCTGACATGATAGTATCTGCAAAAATTGGATAGTGGTAAAAAAAAATTATCCTCACGTCGCTCGTGTTTCGCTCAAACACTCTTAATATCCTCACATGCTCACACCTCTCATCTCCCCTTCTTGCGGTTCTTGCGAAACTGAAACCAACACCAAATAGAACCAACTTGGCAGCGCAATCCAAATATATATATGACTCAAGAAGCAATAAAAACTAGAAAACAAGCAAAACAAAACTGCGATGATAGTCTCGCGAGTAACAAGCGAGTCTATCCGAAATATGAACGAAACTGAAGACTCGAATAAAAACAGAAACAAAAAATATGCAAAATCATGAAACAACACCCAAATATGTTGGTTATGATGAAAATAAACTACAAGAAATGAAAACAAGAGAAAGCAAGTGAATTTCAAAAGTTGACGCAAAACAGACTCGTTTATGACGAGTTAAGTCCAAATCTGGAACATAAAGTAAAAGATTTCCAATTGAGTTAAAATTTTAGATATAGTGCGATATCAACCCAAATAGACAGAATATAAAGTTTGAGCAATTTACGACAAGGTTTGATATTACTTTCTTTGATTAACTTGGATTTTCTTATTTAACTTGGACAAATAAGAAAACAAATTTTCTCCTTTGTTGCTGATTTAATTACTTTCCTTTCTAAGTTAGGAAAAGCATTAAATAGTCCTCCCCTCTTTAGGAATAAGATATGGCCAACTTCCTTACTTAATTAGGAGAATAAATTGCTGACTTTTTATCCTTGTAGCATTAGGAAAAATAACAAGCCTAACAAGGCTGGTATTGGGTGGACACATCAACCCCTTGTTCCACATGAATTGGGCTCTTCTTGGACCTGAACTAGATGAATTAAAGGTTGTCCTTCATGCTCCTTAAATGTCCCAAGTCTCTCTAGGTCCATTTTGCTCTACAATGTTCTGAACAAGCACATTCAATGCTTCTTTAAGCTTCTTTGCCCTAGCTCTTGTGATTGGCCCAATTGGCACCTCCAATGGGTCGTTGGCATGATTACGCTTGGTGTTGGGCTGATCCGCATCAGGAACTTGATTTGTTGTTAACATAAATTAACATCACGAATACGTGACAACATTTACAAGTATTAGCATTATTCGAATAAGATAACTAATGTAATCATGTTAACAATTTATAATCTGATTGGAACCTCCTCTGTGTGGTTTCCAATTGAGTAATAAAAAGAATTTGTACTATACTTCTTTGAAATACCATTAGTGGATCCTCTAACCTTGACAATTGTTTTTCTTTGTTTAAATTCCTTACATCATTATCACATCTCAAAGTTCACTTCAAATCTTTTCTTTTATTTATAATTCTACAAGGACTTAAATCAACAAAATATTCTTCTAAAATTCAAGAAAATTTAATTTATTATTTTTTCTATTATTTAGGAGAATATTTATCAATATAGCAGAAAGTTTCCTAGTCAACAGATCTGATTTCCTAAGCTAGGAAGGATTAATTAATGATTCTTCTAATATAGTTTGGAAACAAAATTCGCAAGTATAAAAGATGACATTTTCTTCATTAATTGTTCACGTAAAACAAGGAAACCAAGCACAATCAGACAGGAAAACTTTAGAATTTGGGTCAATTTGGTAAGTGGGCTCAAATCAGCCTATATATGGGGATCTATTAGTAAGCCCAAACCTTGATCCAAAAAAGTCTAACCAATCGCTTCATAATGAGAATATTCGAGTTAAAACACTTAGAGACCACATGAATCCCACAAGAACAAGTGCACCCTCATGCATAGTTTTTCCACCTGATGCATCTCATTTTAATTTTAAGTCAGGCATTATTCAACTTTTACCTTCTTTTCATGGCTTAGATTTAGAAAATCCATACTTGCATTTAAGGGAATTTGAGAAGGTCTGTAACACCTATAATGACTCAAATTGTAGCATGAACACCATTAGGTTAAAGCTTTTTTCTTTTTCACTAAAAGATAAAGCTAAAACATGGCTACAAAATTTGAGACCTGGATCAATTTGTGCTTGGGATGAAATGCAACAACAATTTTTAAAGAAATTTTTTCCATCCCACAGAACAAACTCTTTCAAAAGACAAATAATCACTTTCACTCAAAAACCAGGAGAAACATTTTACCAATGTTGGGATAGGTATCAAGACTTGCTTAATACTTGCCCTTATCATGGTTTTGAAACATGGAGATTGATGTCATATTTTTATGAAGGGTTAACTCCTAGAGATAGGCAAATGGTTGAATTGATATACCTAGACTTGCTAGCTGAAAATGCGCAAAATTAGGACACTACAGGAACTTATGAGGCACCAAGTAAAACCCAACCTCATAATACATCTAGTGGAGGTATGTACAACCTTAGGGAAGATCATGACCTCCAAGCCAAGTTTGCATCTTTAGCTAGAAAAGTCAAGGCACTAGAATTAAAAAAGAGTGGTCAACTAAAATCTGTTCAAGACATTGTGTGTTAAATATGTTAAACCAATGAACATTCAACCAATGACTGTCCAACTTTGCCTTCTTTTAAGGAATGTCTCCATGAACAAGCCCATGCTCTAAACAATTTTCAAAGGCCCAATCATAACCCATACTGGCAAACATACAACCCTGGTTGGAGAAATCACCCAAATTTCAATTAGAAGAGTGATAACAATAATGCACAAACTTCACAGCCATCGTTTCAAGCACACCATAATTTCCAAAATTCTCATGGATATGCACCTCTTAGAAGAAATCTTGAGGAAACATTGCATGCATTCATTGAAAAGCAGGAGACAATTAACACTCAACTTGCTCAAAGTATGACAGATTTCAAAGATACTCTTGCAAAATTGACATCTGCTCTCAGTTTTCAAGAGAAAGGTAAGTTCCATCTCAACCACAACAAAATCCCAAAGGGCAATATAATGCAAATGCAAGTAGTTTTGGAAGCCAACACATGGATCAAGTCAAATCAGTCATCACTCTTCGCAGTGGTAAGGTTATTGAAAAACTCATTCTTGAACCTTATGAGAAAGATGATGAGTCGATCTCTAAGGGTAAGGAAGGGGTTGAATCTGAACATTGCAAAGAAAAGACTGATTCCCCGCCAGCACTTCCATTTCCTCATACCATGACCAAACAAAGGAAAGTCAATCACAACTCTGAAATCTTTGAAACTTTCAAATAGATAAGGATCAATATACCTTTGGTGGATGCTATTAAACAGGTACCTTCTTATGCTAAATTTTTGAAAGATCTGTAACCGTGGAAGAGAAAACTGAATGTGAAAAAGAAAGCCTTTTTAGCCGAACAAGTAAGTGCTATTCTTCAAAACAATAATGCATTGAAATATAAAGACCCTGGTTGTCCTATAATTTCACTGCAAAAATCTTACAAAGTGGATTTTACTGGCTCACCATGTTCAAGGACTCACATACATTCTGCAAGACCTATGAAAATTGTCAAAAGTTGGGATCTATTTCAAAACGTCACATGATGCCTTTAAATCCTATTCTTGTCATTGAGATCTTTGAATGTTGGGGTATAGATTTCATGGGTCTATTTTCTCCATCATTTGGTTTCTTGTACATATTAGTCGCAGTATATTATGTTTCAAAATGGATAGAGGCAATTCCAAGTCGAAACAATGACCACAAAACAGTAATAAAGTTCTTGAAAGAAAATATTTTGAGTCGATTTGGAATCCCTCGAGCCATGATAAGTGATGGTGGAACACATTTTTCCAATAAGCCATTTGAGTCTTTAATGAAGAAATATGGAATCACACAGAAAGTTGCCACCCCCTATCACCCTCAAACAAGTGGACAAGTAGAGCTTGCTAATAGGGAGATCAAACAAATCTTGGAAAAAAGCGAACCCTAATAGGAAAGACTGGTCTTCAAGACTTAATGATGCACTTTGGGCTTATCGAACTGCTTATAAAACATCATTAGGTATGTCACCTTATAGACTAGTCTATGAAAAACCTTGTCACTTGCTTGTGGAACTTGAACATGAAGCTTATTGGGCTATTAAAGCTTTTAATTCAAACCTTGATGATGCTAGTCAGCTGCGTAAGTTACAAATAAATGAGCTTGAGAAAATAAGAAATGATGCATGTAAGAATTCAAAAATTCATAAAGCAAGAATAAAAGAATTTCATGACAAGAGAATCTTGAGAAAAACATTTAATGTTGGTCAAAAAGTTTTGCTTTGTAATTCTCGACTCCATTTATTTCCTGGAAGCTGAGATCAAGATGGAGCGGTCCTTTTATTGTGAAACATGTGTATCCATATGGGGCCTGTGATATCGAGAATCCAAAGAATGACAATGTTTTCAAGGTAAATGGACATCGTTTGAAAGTTTACTTTGATAATTTTTCAGTTGAAAATGACTCTATTGAATTGAGTGATCCTGTATATAAAGAATGATTCTTTTTCTCACATTGTTTTGTGTTTTGTTTTGGTGTGAATTTTGTTTTGCTAGTCTCTCTCACCCCGGTCAAATGGCAGATAACGGTATTCCGTGACTTCAGTCGGTTCTTTCAGTTTCTCATAATAACTGATATCTGTATATATTTGTGCAATTCTTTGCTCTTTCTCTCTTCTTTGAATCTCTTCTCCAATTCTCATTTGAAAATGGACACCACTCTTGAAAACTTGAAAAAGTACTTTCCTGCTCTGCCTCAGAATGTGATTACAAAACTTTACCGTGCTAGGTGTGCATGATTGAGGTTGTTAATGAATCATGGAATTCCTGAAGATATTCGTTAAAACCACCATCAACAATATCATCAACGTCCACCTCATAATCAGCCCACCTTGGCCTTTCGGCCCTACTGTCACTATTTGATTTCGGTTCAGCCCCAACCTTTCTCATGTCTTGGGTACATGTTCTGGCCACATTACCCTGTTTTCCCACCTTCTCAAGTCTGTCACACACGTTGCCCATCACGAAATTCATTCTTTCCATCATCTTCATCATATCTTGCATTTGGAATTTAAGTTCTACATCGGGAGAGGGTGGTGTGTTATTTTGATCTGACATGATAGTACCTGCAAGAATTGGTTAGTAAACAAATCCTCACATCGCTTGTGTTTTGCTCAAACACTCTTAATATCCCCACACGCTCACACCTCTCATCTCACCTTTTTGCACAACTGCAACCAACACCAAATAAAGCCAACTTGGCGGTACAATCCAAATATAAATATATATATGACTCAAGAAGCAATAAAAACCAAAAAACAAGCAAAACAAAACTGCAATGATAGTCTCGCGAGTAGCAAGCAAATCTATCCGAAATATAAACGAAACTGAAGACTCGAATAAAAACATAAACAAAAAATATGCAAAATGATGAAACAACACCCAAATATGTTAGACATGATGAAAATAAACTGCAAGAATAAAAAACAACATAAAGAAACTGAATTTTAAAAGTTGATGCAAAACGGACTCGTTCTGACGAGTTAAGTCGGAATCTGAAACCTAAAGTAAATAATGTCCAATGGAGCTAAAATTTCAAATATAGTGCGATATCAATCCAAATAAGACAGAATATAAAGTTTGATCAATTTATGATAAGGTTTGATATACCGACACAAAAACATTATGAATCAGACTGGATTAGACCCGAAATTGAAACCCAAAGAAAATGATATGAAATTGACCCCAAACTTAATATGTGATGTGATTACGACCCCAGTAATAAGAGCATCAAATTTGAGCTAATTCCGAGTTGATTTAGTTCAATTTTCCCTTGTTTGGTTTTCTGAAGAATATAGTGCAAAATTTGTATTGTCCAGTCTTACGTTATTGACGATAACAACAAATCCACGCTATATGAATTTTTTTTATTTACGTTCTTTTGACTTGTGTACTTTTTATTTGGCAAAGATCCTTTTTCTTCAAGAATGTGGGAGCTTATTTTGAGAATTTTTTTTTACTTTCGCTAGGATCTTTAATGAGCTGCAATATAATTTTTAAGTGTGGCAAGGATTCATTAATGTTTCAGAACTCTTTTCATATAAGGATTTCTTATTTATTGTAGCTACAAAAGGAAACAAACAAATCAGAACTTTTGATCACTACTCAAAAACACCTAAATTTGGCCGGCAGTGGGCGCAAGATAAGAGAAGTGAAGAAAGTTAGGAAGGGGGATGAGAATTGTGTGGAAAAACCAAAGCAACAACCCAATTTTTATGCTATAGAGGGTAAGGTTAGATCTGTATTTTTCAGAACCAAGCCAATGATTTTACTTGTGTGCAAAAAGAGTGATACAGTACAACCTTGTGATACAACCTACAAGGTCAGATTTGGATTATGGCTTAAAATTTGTACTGTCCAGTCTTACGTTATTGACTGTAACTCCAAATCCAACCGTTGGATAAAGCTAAAACTTTACCAGAAGATTCCAAAGGTATTGGTATATGTTGTGGTTCTAATTCAGATGAATAAGTGTTTGGGAAGGACTTGCGATATAGGTTAGAACAGGCTATATGAATTCTGTTATTTACTTTCTTTTGACTTGTGTACTTTCGATTTGGCGAAGATCCTTTTTCTACAAGGATGTGGGAGCTTGTTTTGGGAATTTTTTTTTTTTAGTTTCTCAAGGATCTTTAATGAGCTGCAATATAATCTTTAAGTGTAGCATGGGTTCACTAATATTTTGGAACCATTTTTATATAGGATTCCTTATTCATTCTAGCTACACAAGGAACCAAACAAATCAGAACATTCGACCACTACTTAAAAACTCCCAAATTTGGCCGGGAGTGGGGGCAAGATAAGAGAAGTGAAGAAAGTTAGGAAGGGGGATGAGAATTGTGTGGGAAAACCAAAGCAACATCCCAATTTTTATGCTATAGAGGGTAAGGTTAGATCTGTATTTTCACTAACAAGCCAATGATTTCATTACTTTTTATAAGGATTCCTTATTCATCCTAGCTACACAAGGAAATGAGGGCTGGTGCTATTTAATGACAGATTGGTTGTTTTTATTATTTTATTTCATGTTTCGGCTTAATTAAAACTTTGTTTTGAGCTAGGATCCAAGGCTTGTTTGGATCAGGTTATGGGCCTTTTTAGTTTAGGGTTTTTGGGTCAGTTTTGTATGTGGATCAGTTCAACCCACAAGGTTAGATCCACTAGGGTTACTTTTAAGAACTATTTAAACTCATGCAACCGAAATTTCGGCAGCCTTTGATGATGATTACTTTTGAATCTTTTCAGTTTTTACTGAATTTGACTTATTTAAGATTAACTGGTTTCATGGCGTCATTCTACTCATTCCAATACTGTTGGAGCCTTAGGACAGGTTTCCATTGTGTCACACTCCTATCAGACCTAGTTCGGCTTTACGGGATCAGATCTCAATCTTGATTGTGGGTTTTGTGATCACGAGGTTCGCATCAAATAGCCTGTCTTGACTTGACCGAATTACCCATCAAAAGAATTGGGCCAAACCCATCATCCATAAGAACCTCAATCTGACCGAATGCATCCCGGGTAAAAACCCATCATGAAAAACTCAAAACTAAATCATATATTGAACTGTATCAACAACCAATCTCAAACACATAATTAAATGCTTACTATAAGGAATCCAAGGCTAAACTTGAACCATATCATTCCCTCCCTCCTCAAGAAGATTCGCCCTCAAATCTTGAATAGGATTAGTACACTTTATTAGCCTCTTGTTTAGGCCTTCTAAGTTCCTTTATTGCTAAAACCTTTCTTCAACAACATTGTATGAAAGTAATGGTTGATAAGAATTTCAAATAAGTACAACCACTCACATATATACTCTTGAATGATAACCACAATGACTTTTCTTCGTCTTTCATTCTTTTGGTGGTGTACCTCCTTTTTTCATGAAACTTGAAGTTCACATATATTTTTCAGTTCTTGAACGAATTGAATCTGACTTATCAAAGATTAAGTAGCTTCATGATTTCATTTGACTTCATTCCAATAATGTTAGTGTCATGAGGAAGGTTTTCATTATGTCACACTCTTCTCAGACATATTTTGGCTTTTCGGTATCAAATCTCAATCTTGATTATGAGTTGCGTGCCCATGTAATCATGAGGTTTGGACCACCTTGCTTCCCAAGTAGTGATCTAATTAACCCTATCTATTTCAACTAGTTCTTTAGCCCTCACCTCCTAGGTAGTGCTTTATTTAGCCCTATCTCTTTCAAATAACATTTTGGGCATTCTTCTTCTGAGTGCACTTTTGAGCCCTCGCTTTCAAGACAATGCGCTATTTAATCTCTACAAGCTTAATTGGATGAAATCAAGGGTTAAATTGCAAGAACCCTTATTGTGTGTTGGTGGGATAAGTAGTAAAATTAAGGGTTGATAATGCGCTATTTACTTCTCTGGAACCAATTTTGAAGTTTCATAAATTAATTGACTAAATTAAGGGTGAAATTGAATGGATTCCCAAAGATTATGTTTAATTAAGGATTAACTGAAAAGTTTCAAGAGTTTAGGGACTAAATAAAATTAGAAAATATAGAAAAAAACCCTAATTTCCTCCTAATGGATGACAAGTTGTTAATTTGAGATATCTCCCTTCGAAATTAAATCATTGAGATGTAAATTAAAAGGTATGTCATTCAAGTGCTATGATACAATTTTAGATTTTTTTGTTGGCATATAAAGAATGGTTATCCTAAGATCTTAGCTCTTTTTGAAAAATGAATGGCTGGTTCGAACCTTTTGAACATGCAATCAAGCAATGCACACGCAAAGACACCAATTTCCAGGAAGCCAAGTAAATGAGGTTTATAGGTGTTACACAAAGATAACTTGTATCTAGACACCAGCATTATTGGAAACGATAACCCACATCCAACGAATATTGATTCATGAACAAGTATAAGGATGACGCCACGAAGCCAGTTGTTCTTCGTTAAGTCGTTATCAATTCTTTAGGAAACCAAGGGAGAATATCTCACGAACTTACACAACAAAGTGCATCAAAGAAGTCTTATTAATCTCAAGATTGCATAACCCTACATGTCTGATTATAGCCTTTTTATACTGACTCTTGAGATTTAAACTACCAGGCATTGTACAAAGTGGGGCCAACAAGAAGTTTTATTAATCTGAATTGTCTAACTTACATGTCTGGTTATGCCTTTATTTATACTAACTCTAGACTCAAGAGATTGTTTGTTTGCATGGAGTTCCTAAAAGCATTGTCTCTGATCGTGATACAAAGTTCTTAAGCCACTTTTGGAAGACTCTTTGGAGGAAGCTTGGAACGAAGTTACTTTTTAGTATGACCTGTGATATGATCCAGCCAAGGTCAAATTCGAATTTTGATGTAAAATGTGCAGTTATCCAGTTTTACAACAACAATCATAATTATCAATCCGACCGTTGGATCCAGTTGAAATTTTACATAGAGTGTCCTGACATGTTTTCCTACAATGGTTTAGAATTTCAGTTCAATCGGATTCCGGGAAGGCATCAAAACACGGGTTAACATAGGCTGTACAAATTTTGTTATTTACTTCCTTTTGACTTGTGGACTTCTTATTTGGCTAGGATTCTTTTTCTAAAAGGAGGTGGCAGTTTATTTTGGGAATCTTCTAATTCTACAAATATCTTTAATGGGCTGCAACATAGTTTACAAGTGTGGCAAGGATTCATAAATGTTTCAGAATCCTTTTCTTACAAGAATTCCTTATTCAACCTAGCTATAAAAAAAAAAAAAGAAGATTTCAGAATTAAAACTACCTTTAAATTTGATTCTCCTAGCTCATATGGGTCTTCTAAAGGGCAACAAATCTTATATGTAGGATATTAAATTCAGATTTATTATTGTTATTATTATTTTCTTCTTAGTTTAGGGTTTATTTATATTGTTTGGGTTTAATTGTAAGTGGGCATCATATAAGACCACATAAGGGGTCCATTAGGTTTTATTTTAGTTTGGAATCACTATAAATAAGGGCATAACAAGACATGTAAAGTTGGACAATTTAGATTAATAAAACTTCTTGTTTGCCGCACTTTGTGTGTGTGTGTGTGTGTGTGTTGGTGAGATAATCTCCCTTTCATAGTTCTCTAATGAACTGAAAAATGACTTATTGAAGAACAACTATCTTCGTGGCGACATCCTTATACTTCTCGTTCGCCAATCAATATTCGTTGGGTGGGGGTCTCCGGTTTCCAATAGTACTGGTGCCTAGATACAAGTTATCTTTGTGTCACACTCCTATCAAACCTGATTTACTTGGCTTTCCGGGAATTGGTATCTATGCGTGTGGGTTGTGTGACCACGTGATCACGAGGTTCACATCAACATATCATCCACAAATTGATGGACAAACTGAGGTAGTAAACCAAACTTTATCTTCTTTGTTACGACCTGTTATACATAAGAATTTGAAGAGTTGGGATACTTGTTTGCCTATTGTGGAGTTTGCATTTAATCATAGTGTGCATGGGGCTACAAAATTTTCACCATTTGAGGTTGTGTATAGCTTTAATCCTTGTGTTGTTATTGATCATGTTCATATTCCAATTGATGAGAGGACATCTAAGGATGGAATTAGAAAGGCAGAATTGATGAAGAAATTACATGAGCAGGTTCGATTACATATTGAGGAGAAAACAACAAAGTATGCTAAACAAGCTAACAAGGGGCAGAAAATGGTTAGGTTTAAACCTGAAGATCTTGTTTGGATTCATATTAGCAGGGGCAGATTCATATTAGCAGGGGCAGATTTCCCAGCAAACGTAAGTCCAAGTTGATGCCAAGAGTTGATGGTCCATTTCGGATTACTGAGAAGGTAAATGACAATGCATATAAGGTAGATCTTCCTGGTGATTTCAACGTATCAGCTACTTTTAATATGAAAGACTTGACTCCATACTTGGATGGTATTGACGATACTGATTTGAGGACAAATCATTCTCAACCCGGGGCTAATGATGTGCATCATGGGAATTATAATCCATCTCGTAAAGCCGAACCTAATCTACAAGAAGATTCAGATAGCCCAATAACAAGAACGAGAGCGAAATAACTGCAAAAGGGCCTTGACTAGTCAAATTGGAGTGATTGAAGCTGTTTTGGAGTTAAAAGCTAGCAATCTGTTCGGAATTGGTTCAAAGGTTCTTATTTGCCTACAATTGAAACTTGGATATAGGAAAAGCCCTTAATGGTTCTTTTGATGTTGGGCTACTTGAGTTTGGATTGATAATGCAAATAAGTGAAGAAATTGATGTTATTCTTTATCGAATAGTAGATGAATTTGAACATGATTTTGAAGTCATCAATTGCATGTGAAGACAAGACTAATCTAGGTGGATTTCAAGTTCAGAACGTGATCTTTCTAGATTGTTCAATCATGATTGCATTGGACTTTTGTGCAAGAAGTTATAGCCGTTTTAAATTTGGCCCTTTTATGTTTCAATTAAGGTCAGAAAAGGTATGCTAGTTAAATTTGTCTAGTTACTTTGTCAAAGTCTAATTTTTTGGCTTGACTTCGTGCATGTTGAATGTTCCTAACTATGGATTGATGTTCCAGTTATAAATATGTAATAAACACTTTTGGCCAAGATTTGAAACTTAATTCAGAGAAATTTAGAATTGTTCTTCCAAATTGATTTTTGTGAAGAACCTTACCTAACTTATCACTCTTCAATCACAAAGAGTGTGGCGTCGAAATCCTAGATTGATCTTTGTGGCGTCTAGATCGACTTATCAAAATATCATTCTAGTTTATCCTCTATCTTATTTACCAACCTATAAATAATCCAGCCTAAACACCAAAAAAAAGACAACCAATCATACCCATCCTTCATCTATTTTTCATCAGATTCATTATTGCTGATTTTCAAATCATTCACGGCACATCAGATTTACCTTACATATAACAAAGAGCTTTATGCCTTGGTAAGAACTTTAGAGACGTGACAGCATTACCTGTGGCCTGAGTTTGTGATACATTCTGATCATGAATCATTGAAGCACTTGAAAGGGCAAGGTAAGTTGAGTAGGAGACATGCCAAAATGGGTTGAATTTATTAAAACCTTTGCGTATATGATCAAGTATAAGCAAGGAAAAGAAAACACTATGGCTGATGCACTTTCACGCAGGTATGTTCTTTTATCTACTTTGAAAGCTAGGTTTCTAGGATTTGAACACAAAAGAATTATACAAGGAGGATAGTGATTTTGCTAATGTTTACAATGCTTGCGAAACTTCGGATTTTAGGAAGTTCTATATAGACTTGATGGATATTTGTTTAAAGAGAGTCGTTTGTGTGTTCCATTAACTTCTATGCGTGAATTGCTTGTACGTGAAGCACATGGAGGCGGGTTGATGGGGAATTTTGGTGTTGTTAAAACTTTGAATGTGTTGCATGAATATTTTAATTGGTCTAAAATGAAAAAAGATGTGCAACGCATATGTGATAAATTCATAACTTGTAGGAAAGCAAAGTCTAGGACTCAGCCACATGGCTTGTATACCCCTTTACCTGCAGTCAATGAACCATGGGTAGACATTTTGATGGACTTCGTCTTGGGTTTACCTAGATTAAAATGGGGTAGGGATTCCATCTTTGTAGTTGTTAATAGGTTTTCAAAGATGGCACACTTCATTCCATGTCATAAAACTGATGATGCAATTAACATTGCTGATTTGTTCTTTAGAGAGATAGTACGGCTTGACACTTACCAAAAAAAAGAGATAGTACGGCTTGACGGGGTCCCTAAGAGCATCGTTTCTGATAGAGATGTTAAGTTTCTCGGCCATTTTTTGAAGGTGTTGTGGGGAAAATTAGGTACTAAACTATTGTTTTCAACTACTTGTCACCCCCAAACAGATGGCCAAACCGAAGTAGTTAATAGGACCTTAACACAACTTCTACGTGGTGTCATTTAAAAGAACTTAAAGAATTGGGAAGATTGTTTGTCATTTATAAAGTTTGCATATAATTGCAGTGTGCATTCTACTACTAAGTTTTCACCATTTGAAATTGTGTATGGATTTAACCCTTTAACTTCAATAGATTTGATTGCTTTGCCTGTTAATGAAATGGTTAGTTTGGATGGTAATCATAAAGCATGGGTGGTGAAGACACTCCATGAGAGTGTGCGGCAACAGATTGAAAAGAGGAATCGAGTTTATATGACTAAAGTCAATAAGGGCAAAACATGTTATCTTTCAGCCAGACGATTAGGTTTGAGTGCATATATGCAAGGAGAGATTTCTAGATCATAGGAAATCAAAGCTACAACCACGAGAGATGGGCCATTTCAGATCCTTGAGAGGATCAATGACAATGCTTATAAAGTTGATTTGCCGTGTAGTATGGTGTTAGTGCTACCTTTAATGTTGCTGATCTTACTCTGTTTGGTGTAGGTAATGATTCGAGGTCAAATCCTTTTGAAGAGAGAGGGGATATGAGGATCAGCCCAACACCATATGTAATCATGTCAACGACCCATTGGAGGTGTCAATTAGGCCAATTACAAGAGCTAGGGCAAAGAAGCTTAAAGAAGCATTGAATGGGCTTGTTCATAACATATGAACTATAGTAATATCAAACAAGAACCAATTCTCTCATATTAAAAAAAATATATAATTTAATAAAATTCAACCATTCTCACGTATTCTCTTAAAATTATTAATTATCACAAATTCTCACAAAAAATTATCAATTACCAAAATGGACCTAGAGGGGCTTGGGACATTTAAGGAGCATAAAGGACAGCCTTCAATTCATCTAATTCAGGTCCAAAAAAGTCCAATTAGGTGTGGAACAAGGGGCTGATGTGTCCGGCCCAATACCGACCTTATTAGGCTTGTTTTTTTCCTAATGCTATAAGGATAGAAAGTTAGCAATTTATTCTCCTAATTAAGTAAGGAAGTTGGCTAGATCTTATTCCTAAAGTGGGGAGGATTATTTAATGTTTTTCCTAACTTAGGAATGAAAGTAATTAAATCAACAACAAAGGAGAAAATTTGTTTTCTTAATTGTCCAACTTAAACAAGGAAATCCAAGCTAATCAAGGATATCAAAGGGGGCAGCAACACAAATTTTTCAAATTAGATTTCTCCTAGTTTATTTAGGACTTCTTAAGGGTGACAAATCTAATTCTAGCATATTTAGGATAGTAATTTTTAAATTTTTATTATTTTTTTGTCTTTGGGTTATTATTACTTATTTGGGTCAATTGTAAGTGGGCTTCATATAAGTCCACCTAAAGGGGGTCCATTAGGGTTTCTTTAAGTCTAGAGTTAGTATAAATAAAGGCATAATCAAACATGTAAGGTTACGTAATTTTCAGATCAATAAACTTCTTTGCCGCTTTTATTATGTGTTGGTGGGATAGATTTTTCCTTGGTTCTCTAAAGGACTGAAAAACAACTTATCGAAGAACAATTGTCTTCGTGGTGTCATCCTTATACTTCTCATTTGCGAATCAATATTCGTTGGGTGGGGGTTTCCGTTTTCAATAGTGTTGATGCCTAGGTACAAGTTATCTTTGTGTCACACTTTTATCAAAGCTGATTTACTTGGCTTTCTAAGAATTAGTGTCTTTGCGTGACTATATGATCACGAGGTTCGCATCACATTTCCTTCAGCATTCTACGAGTCTGAAAGAATGATTTAACAGCATTGGTTACATCTTCCCCAACTATGTGCCACATTCTTTTGAAGAAACTTGCGTTGAAACCATTTGGGCCAGTGGCTTTTGTGTTTTTCAAACTGAACATATATAGCATCCTTAATCTCCTCCCTTGTCTTGGGCTATTAAATTCTGCTACGTTCAGTTTCAATTTAATAGGCGATTCTATCATTTCCTCGTTCACAATCTCAGCCTCCTGTTTCACTCCTAACACACTCGAAGTACGCAATTACTTTTGATTTGACAGCCTTCATGCCCTTCAACAACGTCCCCATCCTCCCTTGTAACTGAGAGAAGCATATTTATGTTTTGTCTTCCATTTACTAATTTATGAAAGTAGCTAGTATTCTAGTCCCCCAAGCCAAGCCATTATATCCTTGCCTTCTGCATGAAAAAACTCTCTTCAGCCTTGATGGTAGTACAAAAAACCCTTTCATGCATGCACAAAGTCGGATCTTCATGCGTTGTATGCGGAGAATGTTGAGCCTTAGAATACTTTGGATTTTATAAAAAAAATAGTAATTTGAATTTCCGTTTAGGATACTTGGTATAGTTTAATTGTTTTGAAATAATAAAATATAAAAAAAATTTAAAACTTTATTAGGATTTTTGCTCGAAATACTTTAAGTACAGTTGAATTATTTTAAAATTTTCAAAATATAAAAAAAATTTATTTTTTTAAAAAATAGAATTTCTGTTTAGGATACTTGAAGGATAATTTAAATATTTTAAAATTAAAAATATAAAAACTTTTGAAAAAACAATGAGTATTTATGTGTAGCATACTTTAATGATAGTTTAAATGTTTTAAAATTATGAATTATAAAGAAATAATTACGATTTCTATTCAGAATACTTCAATGATAGTTTGATTGTTTTAAAGTTTTAAAATACAAAACAAATTTATTAAAAATAAATTAGGATTTACGTTTATGATACTTCAATGATAGTTTAAATGTTTTAAAATTATAAAATATTAAAACAATTCACAAAACAATTAATTAAGATTTTGGTGTAGGATACTACAATGATAGTTTAATTGTTTTAAAATATAAAATAATTTTATAAAAAACATTAATTACGATTTCTATTTAGTATACTTCAAAGATAGTTTACATGTTTTAAAATTATAAAATTTAAACTAAATTTATAAATAAACAATTCAATTTCTTTTTAGAATACTTCAAGGATAATTTCAATACTTTAAAATTTTAAATTATAAAAACAATTTATAAAAAATAATTCAGATTTCTCTTCAGGATAATACTTCAAAGATAGCTTAACTGTTTTAAAATTATAAAATATAAAATGAATTTATACAAAAACATATTTAGTATTTATGATACTTGAAGGATAATTTAAATGTTTTAAAATTATAAATATAAAAACAATTGATAAAAAAGTAATGAATATTTCTGTCTTGATACTTCAAGCATGGTTTAAATCAGATCGGGCTTGGTTTCAATCACCGGTCGAATCGGATCATTGCACGCAAGTAAAATCATTGGCTTTTAGTGAAAAATAAAAATCTAACATTAACCTCTCTGGCATAAAAATTGGGTTGTTTCTTTAGTTTTTCCACACAATTCTCATCACCCTTCCTAACTTTCTTCACTTATCTTATCTTACCCTCACTCTCGGCCATATTCAGTTGTTTTTGAGTAGTGGTTGAAAGTTCTGATTTGTTTGGTTCCTTGTGTAGCTAGAATGAATAAGGAATCCTTTTAAGAAAAGGGTTCTGAAACAATAATGACTCATTGTCATATTTAAAGATTATATTGCAGCTCATTAAAGATCCTTACGAAACTAAAAAATAAATTCTCAAAACAAGCTCCTACATCCTTGTAGAAAAAGAATCTTTGCCAAATATAAAGTCCACAAGTCAAAAGAAAGTAAATAACATAATTCATATAGCCTGTTCTAACCTATATCACAA
>CM027583.2:19007514-19102859 GCA_015852605.2 Populus deltoides | reverse complement strand
AGATAAGAGAAGTCAACAAAGTTAGGAAGGAGGATGAGAATTGTGTGAAAAAACCAAAGCAACAACCCAATTTTTATGCTATAGAGGGTAAGGATAGATCTGTATTTTTCAGTACCAAGCCAATGATTTTACTTGTGTGCAAAAAAAGTGATACAGTTCAGCCTTGTGATACAACCCGCAAGGTCAGATTTGGATTATGGCTTAAAATTTGTACCATCCAGTCTTACGTTGTTGACTGTAACTCCAAATCCAACCGTTGGATCAAGCTGAAACTTTACCAGAAGATTCCAGAGGTATTGTTCTATGTTGTGGTTTTAATTCAGATGAATAAGTGTTTGGGAAGGACTTGTGATATAGGTTAGAACAGGCTATATGAATTATGTTATTTACTTTCTTTTGACTTGTGGACTTTATATTTGGCAAAGATTCTTTTTCTACAAGGATGTAGGAGCTTGTTTTGGGAATTTTTTTTTTAGTTTCCCAAGGATCTTTAATGAGCTGCAATATAATCTTTAAGTGTAGCATGTATTCACTAATATTTCGGAACCATTTTCATATAAGGATTCCTTATTCATTCTAGCTACACAAGGAACCAAACAAATCAGAACGTTCAACCACTACTCAAAAACTCCCAAATATGGCCGGGAGTGGGGGCAAGATAAGAGAAGTGAAGAAAGTTAGGAAGGGGGATGAGAATTGTATGGGAAAACCAAAGCAATATCCCAATTTTTATGCTATAGAGGGTAAGGTTAGATCTGTATTTTCACTAACAAGCCAATACGGTTCAGCCTTATGATACAACCAAAGCAAGGTCAGATTTCAATTATGGCGTAAAATTTGTACCGTCTAGTCTTAAGTTATTGACCAAAACTCCAAATCCAACCGTTGAATCAAGCTGAAACCTTACCAGAAGATTCCAGAGGTATTTGGTCTATGTTGTGGTTCTAACTTAGATGAATAAGTGTTTAGGAAGGACTTGTGACATAGGTTAGAACGGGATATATGAATTTTGTTATTTACTTTCGTTATTTACTTTCTTTTGTCTTGAGTAATTTCTATTTGGCAAAGATCCTTTTTCTACAAGAATGTGGGAGCTTTTTTTGGGAATTGTTTTTTTACTTTCGCCAGATCTTTAATGAGCAGCAAGGATTCATTAATGTTTCAGAACCCTTTTTATATAAGGATTCTTTATTCATTCTAGCTAGATTAATAGGTGTTTGGGAAGGACTTGCGATATAGGTTAGAACAGGATATATGAATGTTGTTATTTACTTTCTTTTGACTTGTGGACTTTATATTTGGCAAAGATTCTTTTTCTACAAGGATGTAGGAGCTTGTTTTGAGAATTTATTTTTTAGTTTCGTAAGGATCTTTAATGAGCTGCAATATAATCTTTAAATATGACAATGAGTCATTATTGTTTCAGAACCCTTTTCTTAAAAGGATTCCTTATTCATTCTAGCTACACAAGGAACCAAACAAATCAGAACTTTCAACCACTACTCAAAAACAACTAAATATGGCCGAGAGTGAGGGTAAGATAAGATAAGTGAAGAAAGTTAGAAAGGGTGATGAGAATTGTGTGGAAAAACTAAAGAAACAACCCAATTTTTATGCCAGAGAGGTTAATGTTAGATTTTTATTTTTCACTAAAAGCCAATGATTTTACTTGCGTGCAATGACTGATACAGTTCAGCCTGGTGATTGAAACCAAGCCTGATACAGATTTAAACCATGCTTGAAGTATCTGAAACAGAAATATTCATTACTTTTTTATCAATTGTTTTTATATTTATAATTTTAAAACATTTAAATTATCCTTCAAGTATCATAAATACTAAATATGTTTTTGTATAAATTCATTTTATATTTTATAATTTTAAAACAGTTAAGCTATCTTTGAAGTATTATCCTAAGAGAAATCTGAATTATTTTTTATAAATTGTTTTTATAATTTAAAATTTTAAAGTATTGAAATTATCCTTGAAGTATTCTAAAAAAAATTGAATTGTTTATTTATAAATTTAGTTTAAATTTTATAATTTTAAAACATGTAAACTATCTTTGAAGTATACTAAATAGAAATCGTAATTAATGTTTTTATAAAATTATTTTATATTTTAAAACAATTAAACTATCATTGTAGTATCCTACACCAAAATCTTAATTAATTGTTTTGTGAATTGTTTTAATATTTTATAATTTTAAAACATTTAAACTATCATTGAAGTATCATAAACGTAAATCGTAATTTATTTTTAATAAATTTGTTTTGTATTTTAAAACTTTAAAACAATCAAACTATCATTGAAGTATTCTGAATAGAAATCGTAATTATTTCTTTATAATTCATAATTTTAAAACATTTAAACTATCATTAAAGTATGCTACACATAAATACTCATTGTTTTTTTCAAAAGTTTTTATATTTTTAATTTTAAAATATTTAAATTATCCTTCAAGTATCCTAAACAGAAATTCTATTTTTTTAAAAAAATAAATTTTTTTATATTTTGAAAATTTTAAAATAATTCAACTGTACTTAAAGTATTCTGAGCAAAAATCCTAATAAAGTTTTAAATTTTTTTTATATTTTATTATTTCAAAACAATTAAACTATACCTGAAGTATCCTAAACAGAAATTCAAATTACTATTTTTTTTATAAAATCCAAAGTATTCTAAGGCTCAACATTCTCTGCATACAACGCATGAAGATCTGACTTTGTGCATGCATGAAAGGGTTTTTGTACTACCATCAAGGCTGAAGAGAGTTTTTTCATGCAGAAGGCAAGGATATAATGGCTTGGCTTGGGGGACTAGAATACTAGCTACTTTCATAAATTAGTAAATGGAAGACAAAACATAAATATGCTTCTCTCAGTTACAAGGGAGGATGGGGACGTTGTTGAAGGGCATGAAGCTGTCAAATCAAAAGTAATTGCGTACTTCCAGAGTGTGTTAGGAGTGAAACAGGAGGCTGAGATTGTGAACGAGGAAATGATAGAATCGCCTATTAAATTGAAACTGAACGTAGCAGAATTTAATAGCCCAAGACAAGGGAGGAGATTAAGGATGCTATATATGTTCAGTTTGAAAAACACAAAAGCCACTGGCCCAAATGGTTTCAACGCAAGTTTCTTCAAAAGAATGTGGCACATAGTTGGGGAAGATGTAACCAATGCTGTTAAATCATTCTTTCAGACTCGTAGAATGCTGAAGGAAATGTGATGCGAACCTCGTGATCATATAGTCACGCAAAGACACTAATTCTTAGAAAGCCAAGTAAATCAGCTTTGATAAAAGTGTGACACAAAGATAACTTGTACCTAGGCATCAACACTATTGAAAACGGAAACCCCCACCCAACGAATATTGATTCGCAAACGAGAAGTATAAGGATGACACCACGAAGACAATTGTTCTTCGATAAGTTGTTTTTCAGTCCTTTAGAGAACCAAGGAAAAATCTATCCCACCAACACATAATAAAAGCGGCAAAGAAGTTTATTGATCTGAAAATTACGTAACCTTACATGTTTGATTATGCCTTTATTTATACTAACTCTAGACTTAAAGAAACCCTAATGGACCCCCTTTAGGTGGATTTATATGAAGCCCACTTACAATTGACCCAAATAAGTAATAATAACCCAAAGATAAAAAAATAATAAAAATTCAAAAATTACTATCCTAAATATGCTAGAATTAGATTTGTCACCCTTAAGAAGTCCTAAATAAACTAGGAGAAATCTAATTTGAAAAATTTGTGTTGCTGCCCCCTTTGATATCCTTGATTAGCTTGGATTTCCTTATTTAAGTTGGACAATTAAGAAAACAAATTTTCTCCTTTGTTGTTGATTTAATTACTTTCATTCCTAAGTTAGGAAAAACATTAAATAATCCTCCCCACTTTAGGAATAAGATCTAGCCAACTTCCTTACTTAATTAGGAGAATAAATTGCTAACTTTCTATCCTTATAGCATTAGGAAAAAAACAAGCCTAATAAGGCTGGTATTGGGCCGGACACATCAGCCCCTTGTTCCACACGAATTGGACTTTTTTGGACCTGAATTAGATGAATTGAAGGCTGTCCTTTATGCTCCTTAAATGTCCCAAGCCCCTCTAGGTCCATTTTGGTAATTGATAATTTTTTGTGAGAATTTGTGATAATTAATAATTTTAAGAGAATACGTGAGAATGGTTGAATTTTATTAAATTATATATTTTTTTAATATGAGAGAATTGGTTAATGTTTGATATTACTATAGTTCATATGTTATGACCAAGCCCATTCAATGCTTCTTTAAGCTTCTTTGCCCTAGCTCTTGTAATTGGCCTAATTGACACCTCCAATGGGTCTTTGACATGATTACATATGGTGTTGGGCTGATCCTCATATCCCCTCTCTCTTCAAAAGGATTTGACCTCGAATCATTACCTACACCAAACAGAGTAAGATCAGAAACATTAAAGGTAGCACTAACACCATACTCACCTGGCAAATCAACTTTATAAGCATTGTCATTGATCCTCTCAAGGATCTGAAATGGCCCATCTCTCGTGGTTGTAGCTTTGATTTCCTATGGTCTAGAAATCTCTCCTTGCATATATGCACTCAAACCTAATCGTCTGGCTGAAAGATAACATGTTTGCGCCCCTTATTGACTTTAGTCATATAAACTCGATTCCTCTTTTCAATCTGTTGCCGCACACTCTCATGGAGTGTCTTCACCACCCATGCTTTATGATTACCATCCAAACTATGGTATTTCATTAACAGGCAAAGCAATCAAATCTATTGAAGTTAAAGGGTTAAATCCATACACAATTTCAAATGGTGAAAACTTAGTAGTAGAATGCACACTGCAATTATATGCAAACTTTATAAATGACAAACAATCTTCCCAATTCTTTAAGTTCTTTTAAATGACACCACGTAGAAGTTGTGTTAAGGTCCTATTAACTACTTCGGTTTGGCCATCTGTTTGGGGGTGACAAGTAGTTGAAAACAATAGTTTAGTACCTAATTTTCCCCACAACACCTTCAAAAAATGGCCGAGAAACTTAACATCTCTATCAGAAACGATGCTCTTAGGGACCCCGTCAAGCCGTACTATCTCTTTTTTTTGGTAAGTGTCAAGCCGTACTATCTCTCTAAAGAACAAATCAGCAATGTTAATTGCATCATCAGTTTTATGACATGGAATGAAGTGTGCCATCTTTGAAAACCTATTAACAACTACAAAGATGGAATCCCTGCCCCATTTTAATCTAGGTAAACCTAAGACGAAGTCCATCAAAATGTCTACCCATGGTTCATTCGGTACCGGTAAAGGGGTATACAAGCCATGTGGCTGAGTCCTAGACTTTGCTTTCCTACAAGTTATGAATTTATCACATATGCGTTGCACATCTTTTTTCATTTTAGACCAATTAAAATATTCATGCAACACATCCAAAGTCTTAACAACACCAAAATTCCCCATCAACCCGCCTCCATGTGCTTCACGTACAAGCAATTCACGCATAGAAGTTAATGGAACACACAAACGACTCTCTTTAAACAAATATCCATCAAGTCTATATAGAACTTCCTAAAATCCGAAGTTTCGCAAGCATTGTAAACATTAGCAAAATCACTACCCTCCTTGTATAATTCTTGTGTTCAAATCCTAGAAACCTAGCTTTCAAAGTAGATAAAAGAACATACCTGCGTGAAAGTGCATCAGCCATAGTGTTTTCTTTTCCTTGCTTATACTTGATCATATACGCAAAGGTTTTAATAAATTCAACCCATTTTGGCATGTCTCCTACTCAACTTACCTTGCCCTTTCAAGTGCTTCAATGATTCATGATCAGAATGTATCACAAACTCAGGCCACAGGTAATGCTGTCACGTCTCTAAAGTTCTTACCAAGGCATAAAGCTCTTTGTTATATGTAAGGTAAATCTGAGAGAGAGAGAAGAGAGAGAGAGAATAGAAAGAGAGAGTGGTGCTGTTGGAGCTACATCTACTCCGTCCACCATTGGATTGTTCTCATTTCTGACTATGTTGTTCCTTCCAACCTTCTCTCAACATTGACCGAACGGATTTGTTATCCAATCAACGAGGTAAGAGATATTGATCTCGCAATATTTCTACTATTCTGCATTTTCAGTTCTGGAACTATGGAGAAGTGGTGAAGTTGCAGCATAGTGAATGGATTATCATAGACATGAAGGCCTTTACCTTATGTGAAGATTAAATCACAGTTCTTTGGAAAAAGTTTCATCTTTTCTTGCTAGTTCAGAGTGGTTTGTCATAGCTTGATCTCCTTTGTTCACCGTTGGATCGTTACCATTTTTTAGTATGTTGCTCTTCGGAACCTACTCTACATTTTGACCGAACGGATCATTGTTATAATCAGTGTGCTGGGAGATATTGGCCTCGTAATTTTGTAATTCTCTCCTTCCTTCATGAACTATTCTGCATCTTGTTGTTTATGAGTTAGGTTGCTGTTATTTCTGAGTTTCCAATGGTTAGCTCTAACATTGAACAACACAATCAAGTTAAGTCTGGACATACATTAAGATTAGAATTGCAAGATATGTTGAATAGCCATGGGATGAAGATTTCTCAATTTCAAGCTGATTCTGATGTTAGTATAGAGAACCACTCTACTGTCCAAGCTCCTAATGTTGTTCCAGAAATGAACCATGTGTTGGGTTCTAAAGTTGATGAGGTGAAGGTAGGGTCTCATCAACAAGAACAACTAAAACCTAGACCCAAATTGAACTTTTTAACTGCTTTGAAGGGTTCTGATGTTGATGACAATGAGGGTAGCAAGACCCTTGGCATTAGTTCAGTCCGTAATCTGCACTTTGCTCCCCTACTATGACGGATGGTCGTGTGACAGTAGCTCCTCCACTTGATGTGTTTGAAGATGGCTGCGAATTTTGGAAATCCACCCTAGTTGGTCATTTTGTGGGGCAGAAATTACCGTATCCCGTGGTTAATTCTATTGCCAACAGAATATGGAGCTCCTACGGTCTATCAGAAGTTTTGTCTTCGGATAACGGTTTCTACATCTTCAATTTTGATTCTGTTGATCATGCCACTAATGTGCTGGAACGAGCCCCATGGCACATGGCCAACAGGCCTTTGGTGCTTAAACGTTGGCAGCCGAACATGCAATTTTTGAAAGATGATTTGGCCAGAGTTCCGGTATGGGTTCGGCTGTATAATGTCCCTCTCGAGTATTGGACTATTAAGGGGTTGAGCTGTGTAGCGAGTGCTATTGGAGTCCCTCTTCATGCCGATCATACGACATTGTTGCGTAAAAGGCTTAGTTACGCAAGAGTTTGCGTTAAGATAGATGCTTCGAAGACGTTGGTTAAGGAATATGATCTTCGCTGTCCAAATGGGTTATTCATACCAATTTCAGTTGAGTACGAATGGATACCGTCGAAGTGCGGTAATTGCAATGTCTTTGGACACACCACAGCGCTATGTGCTACTAATAACATTGATAATCTTAAAGTGGTGGCAGAGGGTAAGAGGAATCTAGGAGCTATGAACTCTAAATCTGCGGATAACAAGCAGAATCAGTTTCAGTGGCAGGTAGTTGGTAAACGAAACAAGGGTTCTGTGAGTGGGGAGAATGCCTCCTTGGCATCTAAAGTGGGTAATTGTAATGAGAATGGTTGTTCAACATCTGGTATGTCTGATTGTAAGATGATTGATCATGCGGCATCAGATGTGCACAATGCTGCTTGTCATGAAGATGAAAATCCTTCCTCTCCTCTTGTCTTGAAGAGTTTACGAGAAGACATGAATCAGGAGCAAGGGGCTGCAAGTACTGCTTTAGATCAAGATATGGACGCAATGAGAGGTGATACAGATGGGGAACAAACTGATAAGGAGTCAACATCAACGATCCTGACAACCCCTCAAACCCTGAATTCCACCGAAAGGGAAACTGTTAATCAGTTAGCAATTAAGGCTAGAGACTCTCTAGAGAAAAAGAAAAAGGGTTCAAAAGCTTCTTCAAAAAAGCATAAGAAATCTGGCTCCTCTCCAGGAGGCACGTCAAGGTAATCTTTGTGTTGCTGTTTGTACTCCTCTCTATTTCCTATGATTATTGGATGTTGGAATATTAGAGGTTTGAATGATCCTATAAAGCATTCAGAATTGCGTCGGCTCATCCATCAAGAGAGGATAGCTCTTTTTTGGTCCGGTTGAAACTTCGAGTTAAAGACAAGAATAAAGATAATGTTTCTCAACTTCTGCGTTCTTGGTCCTTCTTGTATAATTATGATTTCTCTTGTCGTGGGCGTATTTGGGTTTGTTGGAATGCTGATACGGTGAAGGTGGATGTTTTTGGAATGTCAGACCAGGCTATTCATGTTTTCGCCGCTATATTAGCTACCAATATCAGTTTCAATACTTCAATTATTTATGGAGACAATAATGCTTCCTTACGTGAGGCATTATGGTCTGATATTGTGAGTCGTAGTGATGGATGGGAGTCAACCCCGTGGATTCTTATGGGTGATTTTAATGCTATCCGCAACCAGTCGGACAGGTTAGGAGGGTCTACTACGTGGGCTGGTACTATGGACAGATTGGATACATGTATTCGAGAAGCGAAAGTAGATGATCTTCGGTATTCAGGTATGCATTATACTTGGTCGAACCAATGTCCTGAGAATCTGATTATGCGGAAACTAGATAGAGTGCTTGTCAATGAGAAGTGGAATCTGAAATTTCCATTATCGGGGCGAGATTTTTGCCTTCGGGTATGTCAGACCATTCTCCTATGGTGGTAAGGGTTATTGGCAATGATCAGAACATAAAGAAACCATTCAGATTCTTTGATATGTGGATGGATCATGACGAGTTCATGCCCTTGGTGAAGAAGGTATGGGATCAGAATTCTGGGGGTTGTCCAATGTATCAGCTGTGTTGCAAACTAAGAAAGCTAAAGCAGGAATTGAAACTTTTCAATATGGCTCACTTCTCCAACATTTCAGATAGAGTGAAAGATGCAAAAAACGAAATGGATAAGGCTCAACAGGCTCTGCATACAGCGCATGAGAATACAATTTTGTGCATGCGCGAAAGGGATGCTGTTCATAAATACGCTTCTACCGTCAGGGCTGAAGAGAGTTTTTTCAAACAGAAGGCAAGGATACAATGGCTTAGCTTGGGGGATCAGAATACTAGCTACTTTCACAAATCAGTAAATGGAAGACAGAATAGAAATAAGCTTCTATCACTTACAAGGGAGGATGGAGAGGTTGTCGAAGGACACGAGGCAGTCAAATCAGAAGTAATTGCATACTTCCATCATGTGTTAGGTGTTGATCAGATGCCTAGGGTTCTGAACGAGGAAGTGATGGAATCGACAATTAACTTGAAACTGTCTTCAACGCAACAGCATGTTCTCGCACAAGATGTAACAAGGGAGGAGATTAAGCATGCTATGTTTAGTTTGAAGAACAACAAAGCCCCTGGTCCGGATGGCTTTAACGCAGGTTTCTTCAAAAGAATGTGGCACATAGTTGGGGAAGATGTAATCAACGCTGTTAGATCCTTCTTTCAGACTCGTAGAATGCTTAAAGAAATGAATGCTACATCCATTTCCCTTATTTCTAAAGTTGCTAATCCTACAAGGTTGACAGATTTTCGTCCTATATCTTGCTGCAATACAGTGTACAAATGCATCGCTAAGATTCTAGCTGGGAGAATCAAAGTTGTTTTGCCATCCTTAGTTGGCCCATATCGATCGCTTTTTATCTCGGGGACGGAGAATCAGTGATAACATTCTTTTGTCTCAGGAACTAATGAAAGGCTATCATAAATCTACGGGACCTGCTCGTTGTGCTATGAAAGTTGATCTGATGAAGGCTTATGACTCGGTGCGGTGGGATTTCGTTGACGCTATGTTAATAAAAATGGGATTCCCTAGAACAGTCATTGATTGGATCATGGTTTGTGTTACATCATGTCAATTCTCTATCAACGTCAATGGTGAGCTTGCAGGTTACTTTCAAGGGGGAAGAGGGCTGAGACAAGGGGATCCATTGTCCCCATATTTGTTTGTCCTATGTATGGAAATCCTGTCGGGGCTATTCTGCAAGATGAGTGCCAACCAAGAATTCAAGTTCCACGGGAGATGCAAGAAGGACAGAATTTCTCATCTTTGTTTTCTCGATGACTTGATGATTTTTAGCAACGGGGATGTAAACTCAATCCGTATGATCGTAACCGTGCTCACAAAGTTTCAAGATCTATCAGTCCGTATCCAAATCCAAACAAAAGCGACGTCTTCTTGAGCGGTGTGTTAAATGCTGAGAGGGAACAAATTATTCATATTCTTGGGTTTAGAGAGGGGGAGCTCCCAATGAAATATTTGGGAGTACCTCTTCTCTCGCGCCCGGACTAAAGGCGTTTTATTGTAAGGGCCTCGTGGATCGAATCACCTCTAAAGTTCGACATTGGACTTGTAGAACACTCTCGTATGCGGGGCCGGGTACAACTGATTAATTCAGTCTTATTTTTCCATACAGGTCTATTGGGCATCTCTCTTTCTCCTACCTGGGCAAGTAATTAAAAATATGGAGCAAATTATGAAATCCTTCCTTTGGTCAGGTTCAGATATGAGAACTACTAGGGCTAAAGTGGCTTGGGATCAGGTATGTCTTCCAAAAAAGGAGGGGGGGCTAGGAATAAAAAGGATAACAGAATGGAACAAGATTGCTTTGTTGAAACACATTTGGAACCTGTGCAATGACTCAGATGGCTCAATATGGTCTACTTGGATCAGATCCAATCTGTTGCGAGGTAGGAATTTTTGGACAATCAAGACGCCACAGAATTGCTCTTGGGCTTGGGGAAAGATTCTAAAGCTCAGATCCTTAGCATGGCCGAAGATGAAGTACATCATAGGAGATGGAATGACAACCTCTCTATGGTTTGATAATTGGCATCCTCACAGCCCACTCGCGGATTCTTACAGGGAAAGATTCATCTATGATTCAGGTATGGCCAAGAACGTGAAGGTGAATGTGCTAATTCAGAACTCAGAATGGAAAACTCCTACCACCCAAGCTATTGGCTGGCACCCCATTATAGAAGCCATTCCTTCCAATTCTAATCCTAAGATGGGGCAAAAGGATGAGATAGTTTGGTTGGATTAGCCAAATCACAGATTCTCGGTCAAAGTAGCTTGGGAACAACTAAGACGTCATCGTCAGATGGTTGAATGGCATGACATTGTGTGGTTCAAGAATGCTGTTCCAAGACATTCATTTCTTCTATGGATGGCTGTCCAACAGAAACTCACAACTCAAGATAAACTTCATCGGTTTGGTATACATGGTCCCAATAGATGCTCACTCTGTCTCCGCAACAATGAGGATCACAACCACTTGTTCTTTGAATGCTCCTATACTAAAGCGATCTGGTGGGATGTTTGTGACAGATGCGACATTCCAAGAATGACAAAAGGCTGGGATGAATGGATTCGATGGGCCACCATCTCTTGGCATGGCAAGAGTTTCGTCAATTTTTCTCGTAAACTGAGTTTTGCAGCTACAGTGTATCATGTATGGCAAGAACGGAATGCAAGGATCTTTGCTGGAATGTCTAGAACTTCGAATTTGGTCTTTAATCAAATCGAATGTATCATTCGTGATAAGCTTGATTTGATGAGGAATGTCGTACCAACAAATGAAAACAAAAGGATCCAACGAGCTTGGAGGGTGAATACCATAGATTCTTAATTTGTTAGTTAGCTGGTTGTATTGGTTTCCCTCACGAATCTAGTGAGGTTTCAGTTTTAGGGTCGGTGGCTAGCCTGTAGCCATCTGTTGTTTTATGTTTCTGTTATCATTGTAAATCTGGGGTATGCCCCTTATAATGTTTGTATCTTCTTCTTTTAATACATACGTCAACTTACCAAAAAAAAAAAAATCTGATGTGCCGTGAATGATTTGAAAATCAGCAATAATGAATCTGATGAAAAATAGATGAAGGATGGGTATGATTGGTTGTCTTTTTTTTGGTGTTTAGGCTGGATTATTTATAGGTTGGTAAATAAGATAGAGGATAAACTAGAATGATATTTTGATAAGTCGATCTAGACGCCACAAAGATCAATCTAGGATTTCGACGCCACACTCTTTGTGATTGAAGAGTGATAAGTTAGGTAAGGTTCTTCACAAAAATCAATTTGGAAGAACAATTCTAAATTTCTCTGAATTAAGTTTCAAATCTTGGCCAAAAGTGTTTATTACATATTTATAACTGGAACATCCCCTCCATAGTTAGGAAAATTCAACATGACAGAAGTCAAGCTAAAAAATTAGACTTTGACAAAGTAACTAGACAAATTTAACTAGCATACCTTTTCTGACCTTAATTGAAACATAAAAGGGCCAAATTTAAAACGGCTATAACTTCTTGCACAAAAGTCCAATGCAATCATAATTGAACAATCTAGAAAGATCACATTCTGAACTTGAAATCCACCTAGATTAGTCTTGTCTTCACATGCAATTGATGACTTCAAAATCATGTTCAAATTCATCTACTATTTTGACAGTAAATAACATCAATTTCTTCACTTATTTGCATTATCAATCCAAACTCAAGTAGCCCAACATCAAAAGAACCATTAAGGGCTTTTCCCATATCCAAGTTTCAATTGTAGGCAAATAAGAACCTTTGAACCAATTCCGAACAGATTGCTAGCTTTTAACTCCAAAACAGCTTCAATCACTCCAATTTGACTAGTCAAGGCCCTTTTGCAGTTATTTCACTCTCGTTCTTGTTATTGGGCTATCTGAATCTTCTTGTAGATTAGGTTCGGCTTTACGAGATGGATTATAATTCCCATAATGCACATCATTAGCCCCGGGTTGAGAATGATTTGTCCTCAAATCAGTATCGTCAATACCATCCAAGTATGAGTCTTTCATATTAAAAGTAGCTGATACGTTGAAATCACCAGGAAGATCTACCTTATATGCATTGTCATTTACCTTCTCAGTAATCCGAAATGGACCATCAACTCTTGGCATCAACTTGGACTTACGTTTGCTGGGAAATCTGCCCCTGCTAATATGAATCCAAACAAGATCTTCAGGTTTAAACCTAACCATTTTCTGCCCCTTGTTAGCTTGTTTAGCATACTTTGTTGTTTTCTCCTCAATATGTAATCGAACCTGCTCATGTAATTTCTTCATCAATTCTGCCTTTCTAATTCCATCCTTAGATGTCCTCTCATCAATTGGAATATGAACATGATCAATAACAACACAAGGATTAAAGCTATACACAACCTCAAATGGTGAAAATTTTGTAGCCCCATGCACACTATGATTAAATGCAAACTCCACAATAGGCAAACAAGTATCCCAACTCTTCAAATTCTTATGTATAACAGGTCGTAACAAAGAAGATAAAGTTTGGTTTACTACCTCAGTTTGTCCATCAATTTGTGGATGATATGTTGATGTGAACCTCGTGATCACGTGGTCACACAACCCACACGCATAGATACCAATTCCCGGAAAGCCAAGTAAATCAGGTTTGATAGGAGTGTGACACAAAGATAACTTGTATCTAGGCACCAGTACTATTGGAAACGGAGACCCCCACCCAACGAATATTGATTGGCGAACGAGAAGTATAAGGATGTCGCCACGAAGATAGTTGTTCTTCGATAAGTCATTTTTCAGTTCATTAGAGAACCATGAAAGGGAGATTATCTCACCAACACACACACACACACACACACAAAGTGCGGCAAACAAGAAGTTTTATTAATCTAAATTGTCCAACTTTACATGTCTTGTTATGCCCTTATTTATAGTGATTCCAAACTAAAATAAAACCTAATGGACCCCTTATGTGGTCTTATATGATGCCCACTTACAATTAAACCCAAACAATATAAATAAACCCTAAACTAAGAAGAAAATAATAATAACAATAATAAATCTGAATTTAATATCCTACATATAAGATTTGTTGCCCTTTAGAAGACCCATATGAGCTAGGAGAATCAAATTTAAAGGTAGTTTTAATTCTGAAATCTTCTTTTTTTTTTATAGCTAGGTTGAATAAGGAATTCTTGTAAGAAAAGGATTCTGAAACATTTATGAATCCTTGCCACACTTGTAAACTATGTTGCAGCCCATTAAAGATATTTGTAGAATTAGAAGATTCCCAAAATAAACTGCCACCTCCTTTTAGAAAAAGAATCCTAGCCAAATAAGAACTCCACAAGTCAAAAGGAAGTAAATAACAAAATTTGTACAGCCTCTGTTAACCCGTGTTTTGATGCCTTCCCGGAATCCGATTGAACTGAAATTCTAAACCATTGTAGGAAAACATGTCAGGAGACTCTATGTAAAATTTCAACTGGATCCAACGGTCGGATTGATAATTATGATTGTTGTTGTAAAACTGGATAACTGCACATTTTACATCAAAATTCGAATTTGACCTTGGCTGGATCATATCACAGGTCATACTAAAAAGTAACTTCGTTCCAAGCTTCCTCCAAAGAGTCTTCCAAAAGTGGCTTAAGAACTTTGTATCACGATCAGAGACAATGCTTTTAGGAACTCCATGCAAACAAACAATCTCTTGAGTCTAGAGTTAGTATAAATAAAGGCATAACCAGACATGTAAGTTAGACAATTCAGATTAATAAAACTTCTTGTTGGCCCCACTTTGTACAATGCCTGGTAGTTTAAATCTCAAGAGTCAGTATAAAAAGGCCATAATCAGACATGTAGGGTTATGCAATCTTGAGATTAATAAGACTTCTTTGATGCACTTTGTTGTGTAAGTTCGTGAGATATTCTCCCTTGGTTTCCTAAAGAATTGATAACGACTTAACGAAGAACAACTGGCTTCGTGGCGTCATCCTTATACTTGTTCGTGAATCAATATTCGTTGGATGTGGGTTATCGTTTCCAATAATGCTGGTGTCTAGATACAAGTTATCTTTGTGTAACACCTATAAACCTCATTTACTTGGCTTCCTGGAAATTGGTGTCTTTGCGTGCGTGTGCATTGCTTGATTGCATGTTCAAAAGGTTCGCATCAGCCATTCATTTTTCAAAAAGAGCTAAGATCTTAGGATAACCATTCTTTATATGCCAACAAAAAAATCTAAAATTGTATCATAGCACTTGAATGACATACCTTTTAATTTACATCTCAATGATTTAATTTCGAAGGGAGATATCTCAAATTAACAACTTGTCATCCATTAGGAGGAAATTAGGGTTTTTTTCTATATTTTCTAATTTTATTTAGTCCCTAAACTCTTGAAACTTTTCAGTTAATCCTTAATTAAACATAATCTTTGGGAATCCATTCAATTTCACCCTTAATTTAGTCAATTAATTTATGAAACTTCAAAATTGGTTCCAGAGAAGTAAATAGCGCATTATCAACCCTTAATTTTACTACTTATCCCACCAACACACAATAAGGGTTCTTGCAATTTAACCCTTGATTTCATCCAATTAAGCTTGTAGAGATTAAATAGCGCATTGTCTTGAAAGCGAGGGCTCAAAAGTGCACTCAGAAGAAGAATGCCCAAAATGTTATTTGAAAGAGATAGGGCTAAACAAAGCACTACCTAGGAGGTGAGGGCTAAAGAACTAGTTGAAATAGATAGGGTTAATTAGATCACTACTTGGGAAGCAAGGTGATCCAAACCTCATGATTACATGAGCACGCAACTCATAATCAAGATTGAGATTTGATACCGAAAAGCCAAAATATGTCTGAGAAGAGTGTGACATAATGAAAACCTTCCTCATGACACTAACATTATTGGAATGAAGTCAAATGAAATCATGAAGCTACTTAATCTTTGATAAGTCAGATTCAATTCGTTCAAGAACTGAAAAATATATGTGAACTTCAAGCTTCATGAAAAAAGGAGGTACACCACCAAAAGAATGAAAGACGAAGAAAAGTCATTGTGGTTATCATTCAAGAGTATATATGTGAGTGGTTAGTACGGTGTACTTATTTGAAATTCTTATCAACCATTACTTTCATACAATGTTGTTGAAGAAAGGTTTTAGCAATAAAGGAACTTAGAAGGCCTAAACAAGAGGCTAATAAAGTGTACTAATCCTATTCAAGATTTGAGGGCGAATCTTCTTGAGGAGGGAGGGAATGATATGGTTCAAGTTTAGCCTTGGATTCCTTATAGTAAGCATTTAATTATGTGTTTGAGATTGGTTGTTGATACAGTTCAATATATGATTTAGTTTTGAGTTTTTCATGATGGGTTTTTACCCGGGATGCATTCGGTCAGATTGAGGTTCTTATGGATGATGGGTTTGGCCCAATTCTTTTGATGGGTAATTCGGTCAAGTCAAGACAGGCTATTTGATGCGAACCTCGTGATCACAAAACCCACAATCAAGATTGAGATCTGATCCCGTAAAGCCGAACTAGGTCTGATAGGAGTGTGACACAATGGAAACCTGTCCTAAGGCTCCAACAGTATTGGAATGAGTAGAATGACGCCATGAAACCAGTTAATCTTAAATAAGTCAAATTCAGTTAAAACTGAAAAGATTCAGAAGTAATCATCATCAAAGGCTGCCGAAATTTCGGTTGCATGAGTTTAAATAGTTCTTAAAAATAACCCTAGTGGATCTAACCTTGTGGGTTGAACTGATCCATATACAAAACTGACCCAAAAACCCTAAACTAAAAAGGCCCATAACCTGATCCAAACAAGCCTTGGATCCTAGCTCAAAACAAAGTTTTAATTAAGCCGAAACATGAAATAAAATAATAAAAACAACCAATCTGTCATTAAATAGCACCAGCCCTCATTTCCTTGTGTAGCTAGGATGAATAAGGAATCCTTATAAAAAGTAATGAAATCATTGGCTTGTTAGTGAAAATACAGATCTAACCTTACCCTCTATAGCATAAAAATTGGGATGTTGCTTTGGTTTTCCCACACAATTCTCATCCCCCTTCCTAACTTTCTTCACTTCTCTTATCTCGCCCCCACTCCCGGCCAAATTTGGGAGTTTTTAAGTAGTGGTCGAATGTTCTGATTTGTTTGGTTCCTTGTGTAGCTAAAATGAATAAGGAATCCTATATAAAAATGGTTCCAAAATATTAGTGAACCCATGCTACACTTAAAGATTATATTGCAGCTCATTAAAGATCCTTGAGAAACTAAAAAAAAAAATTCCCAAAACAAGCTCCCACATCCTTGTAGAAAAAGGATCTTCGCCAAATCGAAAGTACACAAGTCAAAAGAAAGTAAATAACAGAATTCATATAGCCTGTTCTAACCTATATCGCAAGTCCTTCCCAAACACTTATTCATCTGAATTAGAACCACAACATATACCAATACCTTTGGAATCTTCTGGTAAAGTTTTAGCTTTATCCAACGGTTGGATTTGGAGTTACAGTCAATAACGTAAGACTGGACAGTACAAATTTTAAGCCATAATCCAAATCTGACCTTGTAGGTTGTATCACAAGGTTGTACCGTATCACTCTTTTTGCACACAAGTAAAATCATTGGCTTGGTTCTGAAAAATACAGATCTAACCTTACCCTCTATAGCATAAAAATTGGGTTGTTGCTTTGGTTTTTCCACACAATTCTCATCCCCCTTCCTAACTTTCTTCACTTCTCTTATCTTTGCCTTTCAGGCCAAATTTAGGTGTTTTTGAGTAGTGATCAAAAGTTCTGATTTGTTTGTTTCCTTTTGTAGCTACAATAAATAAGAAATCCTTATATGAAAAGAGTTCTGAAACATTAATGAATCCTTGCCACACTTAAAAATTATATTGCAGCTCATTAAAGATCCTAGCGAAAGTAAAAAAAAATTCTCAAAATAAGCTCCCACATTCTTGAAGAAAAAGGATCTTTGCCAAATAAAAAGTACACAAGTCAAAAGAACGTAAATAAAAAAAATTCATATAGCCTAGATTTGTTGTTATCGTCAATAACGTAAGACTGGACAATACAAATTTTGCACTATATTCTTCAGAAAACCAAACAAGGGAAAATTGAACCAAATCAACTCGGAATTAGCTCAAATTTGATGCTCTTATTACTGGGGTCGTAATCACATCACATATTAAGTTTGGGGTCAATTTCATATTGTTTTCTTTGGGTTTCAATTTCGGGTCTAATCCAGTCTGATTCATAATGTTTTTGTGTCGGTATATTCTGTCTTATTTGGATTGATATCGCACTATATTTGAAATTTTAGCTCCATTGGACATTATTTACTTTAGGTTTCAGATTCCGACTTAACTCGTCGTAAACGAGTCTGTTTTGCATCAACTTTTAAAATTCAGTTTCTTTATGTTGTTTTTGATTCTTGCAGTTTATTTTCATCATGTCTAACATATTTGGGTGTTGTTTCATCATTTTGCATATTTTTTGTTTATGTTTTTATTCGAGTCTTTAGTTTCGTTCATATTTCGGATAGATTTGCTTGCTACTCGCGAGACTATCATTGCAGTTTTGTTTTGCTTGTTTTTTGGTTTTTATTGCTTCTTGAGTCATATATATATTTATATTTGGATTGCACTGCCAAGTTGGCTTTATTTGGTGTTGGTTGCAGTTGTGCAAAAAGGTGAGATGAGAGGTGTGAGCGTGTGGGGATATTAAGAGTGTGTGAGCAAAACACAAGCGATGTGAGGATTTGTTTACTAACCAATTCTTGCAGGTACTATCATGTCAGATCAAAATAACACACCACCCTCTCCCGATGTAGAACTTAAATTCCAAATGCAAGATATGATGAAGATGATGGAAAGAATGAATTTCGTGATGGGCAACGTGTGTGACAGACTTGAGAAGGTGGGAAAACAGGGTAATGTGGCCAGAACATGTACCCAAGACATGAGAAAGGTTGGGGCTGAACCGAAATCAAATAGTGACAGTGGGGCCGAAAGGCCAAGGTGGGCTGATTATGAGGTGGACGTTGATGATATTGTTGATGGTGGTTTTAACGAATATCTTCAGGAATTCCATGATTCATTAACAACCTCAATCATGCACACCTAGCACGGTAAAGTTTTGTAATCACATTCTGAGGCAGAGCAGGAAAGTACTTTTTCAAGTTTTCAAGAGTGGTGTCCATTTTCAAATGAGAATTGGAGAAGAGATTCAAAGAAGAGAGAAAGAGCAAAGAATTGCACAAATATATACAGATATCAGTTATTATGAGAAACTGAAAGAACCGACTGAAGTCACGGAGTACCGTTATCTGCCATTTGACCGGGGTGAGAGAGACTAGCAAAACAAAATTCACACCAAAACAAAACACAAAACAATGTGAGAAAAAGAATCATTCTTTATATACAGGATCACTCAATTCAATAGAGTCATTTTCAACTGAAAAATTATCAAAGTAAACTTTCAAACGATGTCCATTTACCTTGAAAACATTGTCATTCTTTGGATTCTCGATATCACAGGCCCCATATGGATACACATGTTTCACAATAAAAGGACCGCTCCATCTTGATCTCAGCTTCCAGGAAATAAATGGAGTCGAGAATTATAAAGCAAAACTTTTTGACCAACATAAAATGTTTTTCTCAAGATTCTCTTGTCATGAAATTCTTTTATTCTTGCTTTATGAATTTTTGAATTCTTACATGCATCATTTCTTATTTTCTCAAGCTCATTTATTTGTAACTTACGCAGCTGACTAGCATCATCAAGGTTTGAATTAAAAGCTTTAATAGCCCAATAAGCTTCATGTTCAAGTTCCACAAGCAAGTGACAAGGTTTTTCATAGACTAGTCTATAAGGTGACATACCTAATGATGTTTTATAAGCAGTTCGATAAGCCCAAAGTGCATCATTAAGTCTTGAAGACCAGTCTTTCCTATTAGGGTTCACTGTTTTTTCCAAGATTTGTTTGATCTCCCTATTAGCAAGCTCCACTTGTCCACTTGTTTGAGGGTGATAGGGGGTGGCAACTTTCTGTGTGATTCCATATTTCTTCATTAAAGACTCAAATGGCTTATTGGAAAAATGTGTTCCACCATCACTTATCATGGCTCGAGGGATTCCAAATCGACTCAAAATATTTTCTTTCAAGAACTTTATTACTGTTTTGTGGTCATTGTTTCGACTTGGAATTGCCTCTATCCATTTTGAAACATAATATACTGCGACTAATATGTACAAGAAACCAAATGATGGAGAAAATGGACCCATGAAATCTATACCCCAACAATCAAAGATCTCAATGACAAGAATAGGATTTAAAGGCATCATGTGACGTTTTGAAATAGATCCCAACTTTTGACAATTTTCACAGGTCTTGCAGAATGTATGTGAGTCCTTGAACATGGTGAGCCAGTAAAATCCACTTTGTAAGATTTTTGCAGTGGTCTTTCTTGATGAGAAATGACCCCCACATGCCTCAGAATGACAAAATTTAATGACACTACTTACCTCATTGTCAGGAATGCATCTTCGAAATATTTGATCAGGACAATATTTGAATAAATAAGGGCCATCCCAATAAAAGTTCTTTACTTCGTTCAAGAAATTTCTTTTGTCTTGGGTACTCCAATGAGCCGGCAATTGTTTTGAAACAAGAAAATTAACAATATTAGCATACCAAGGCATTGTAGAGAGAGAAAATAAAGATTCGTCAGGAAAGTAGTTATCGATTGGTGTGATGTCAGATCTCGAATCTGTTGTCGATCTTGACAAGTGATTTGCGACAACATTTTCGGTGCCTTTCTTGTCTTTGATTGTGATATCAAATTCTTGAAGTAACAAAATCCACCGAACCAATCTAGCCTTATAATCTTTCTTAGAAAGAAGATATTTCAATGCTCCATGATCACTAAAAACAACAACAGGTGAGCCAACAAGATAAGACCTTCATATGCAAATACTACTGCAAGTAATTCTTTTTCAGTGGTGGTGTAATTCATTTGAGCACTATTCAAAATTTTACTTGCATAGTAAATCACATAGGGTTTCTTATCTTTTCTTTGTCCCAAGACAGTTAAAAGGTACTGACCAATCAGGAGATTAAATGACAGGAGCGGAAGTAAGCAAATTTTTAAGTTTAACAAAGGATTCTTCACAATGTTCAGTCCATTCAAAAATATTATCCTTTGTTAGAAGGTTACTCAAGGGCTTAGATATCACAGTAAAATCTTTGATGAACCTTCTATAAAAACCAGCATGTCCTAAGAATGATCTAACATCTTTAACAGATTTTGGTGTTGGCAAGTTAGCAATTAACTCGATTTTAGATTTGTCAACCTCAATTCCTTTTGATGAAACAATGTGACCAAGTACAATGCCGTTTGTTACCATAAAGTACATTTTTCCCAATTCAGTACAAGATTCTTCTCTTCACACCTACTCAAAACCTTTTCTAAGTTAGTCAAACAATCATCAAATGAATCGCCAAAAACAGAAAAATCATCCATAAAAATTTCAAGAAAGCGTTCAACCATATCACTAAATATACCGAGCATGCATCTTTGAAACATGGCTGGTGCATTACATAATCCAAAAGGCATCCTTCGATATGCAAAAATACCAAATGGACATGTGAAAGTAGTCTTCTCTTGATCTTCCAATGCAATTTCAATTTGGTTATAACCTGAATAGTCATCTAAGAAATAATAAAATTCATGACCTGCAACTCTTTCTAGGATTTGATCCATGAAGGGTAAAGGAAAATGATATTTTCTAGTCATTGAATTATGTTTCCTATAGTCAATGCACATGCGCCAACCAGTAATAGTCCTAGTTTGAATTAACTCATTTTTCTCATTTGTTATCACAGTGACTCCAGACTTCTTGGGTACAACTTGGGTAGAACTTATCCATTTGCTGTCAGAAATAGGATAAATGATTCCATTATCTAGAAACTTAGGCCCCGTTTGTTTGCTGGAAAGTAGTTTCCTTTTGGAAAGTGAATTCCGGAGAAAGTGAATTCCAGGAAAGTGAATTCCGGGAAAGTATTTTTTGATGTTTAGTAGTGTAATGGAAAATAAGTTGGAAAACACTTTCCAGTGTTTGGTTATGTCATGGAAAATGAGCTGGAAAATAACTTATTAATGTTTTATTTTTCTCAAGTTTATTAAAATAATGAGGAACAAATCTTACAAATTAAAACGTTGAATGAGAATGAAATTGAAAAAAATATAATTTCATAAATTATCTCAAATAAAATAAATAATAATCAAAATAATAGAGATCAAATCTAAAAAATTAAAAAAATAAAAGGTGAATAAATTAAAATAATAATAATTAACATTTCATAAATTATTTCAAATAAAATAAGTAACAATCAAAAGAATAAGGACCAAATTTGATAGATAAAAAAGTTCAATAAAAAAATGATAAGGAAAAAGCAAATAGCAATTATAAAAATAAGGACCAAAATTAATATAAAAATTAAATTTTAAGAGATGGAATTGAAAAATAAATATACAAAACAAATTATATATAGCAATCAAAAGTTTGAGGATCAAATTTAATATAATCAGTAAATAATGACATTTCTAAATTTTTCACAACTTCCGGAAAGTGTTTTCCGCCCAAATTTTCCAGAAAAACACTTTCCTGAAAACCAAGCTAAATTTTCCTTTGACTGGAAAGTGTTTTCCGTTGACCAAATTTTCTAATGGCAAACAAACACAGGAAAGATTGGAAAGTGGTTTCCCGGAAACCACTTTCCGGAAAATAAACACAGCCAAAGGGAAAACACTTTCCTGGAAACTAAACCAAATTTTTCTTTGACTGGAAAGTGTTTTTCGTTGACCGAAAAGTGTTTTTCGTTGACCGGAAAATGTTCTCCGTTGACTGGAAAGTATTCTCCGTTGACCGGAAAGTGTTTTCCGTTGACCAACTTTCCTAATGACAAACAAACACAGGAAAGTTTAGAAAGTGGTTTCCCGGAAAGTGAATTCCAGGAAACAAACATGGCTTTAATGACTTCATTTTTCACTACTTCTTTCATATTAGGATTAAGCCTTCGTTGCATTTCTCTAGAGGGTTCAGCATTTTCCTCCAAATAAATCTTGTGTGTGCAAATCAAAGGACTAATTCCTTTTATGTCAGCTATGGTCCATCCTAATGTATTTTTGTGCATTTTCAGAGTTTGTAATAACTTAAATTCTTGATGTGCATTAAGTTTGGAAGAGATTATTACCGGAGAAGTTTCATTTTCTCCCAAAAATGAGTATTTGAGATTGAATGGTAACGGCTTCAAATTTGGTTTTGGTGGTTGAACACTTGAAGGTATGGACTCAGTTGATCATGGTGGCAATTCCTCAATTTTTGTTCTCCAACTATTTTGCCTTTGATTCTTCTTGAAAATAAACCATTTGCAAATCATCAATCTCAATTTCACTAGAAGTGGTTTGAAATTGGTCATGAACTAATTTTTCAGTAAAGTCCACTTCCTGTAAGTCATTATCATCTCTAGGTTGCTTGCAAATGTTGAAAAGATTCATCTTCAATGTCATGTTTCCAAAAGTAGCTTCATCAGTTCATTCCTACAATTAATCAATGCATTAGAAGTTGCAAGAAACGAACATCCTAAAATAACAGGAAATGAATTACATGCTTCAACATGTTGTGTATCCAAGACGATAAAATCCACAGGGTAAATGAATTTATCGACTTGTACTAACACATCTTCAATTATTCCTCTAGGCACTTTTACAGATCTATCGGCAAGTAAAAGAGTCACAGAAGTTGGTTTAAACTCACCTAGATTGAGACTTTGAAAAACTGAATATGGAAGTAAATTCACACTAGCTCCAAGATCAAGTAAAGCTCTTTCAATTTTATGTTCTCCAATAAAGCATGAAATTATAGGACAACCAGGGTCTTTATAGTTCAATGCATTATTGTTTTGAAGAATAGCACTTACTTGTTGGCTAAAAAGGCTTTCTTTTTCACATTTAGTTTTCTCTTCACAGTGCACAGATCTTTCAAAAATTTAGCATAAGAAGGTACCTGTTTAATAGCATCCAGCAAAGGTATATTGATCCTTATCTATTTGAAAGTTTCAAAGATTTCAGAGTTGTGATTGACTTTCCTTTGTTTGGTCATGGCATGAGGAAATGGAAGTGCTGGCGGGGAATCAGTCTTTTCTTTGCAATGTTCAGATTCAACCCCTTCCTTACCCTCAGAGATCGACTCATCATCTTTCTCATAAGGTTCAAGAATGAGTTTTTCAATAACCTTACCACTGCGAAGAGTGATGACTGATTTGACTTGATCCATGTGTTGGCTTCCAAAACTACTTGCATTTGCATTATATTGCCCTTTGGGATTTTGTTGTGGTTGAGATGGAACTTACCTTTCTCTTGAAAACTGAGAGCAGATGTCAATTTTGCAAGAGTATCTTTGAAATCTGTCATACTTTGAGCAAGTTGAGTGTTAATTGTCTCCTGCTTTTCAATGAATGCATGCAATGTTTCCTCAAGATTTCTTCTAAGAGGTGCATATCCATGAGAATTTTGGAAATTATGGTGTGCTTGAAACGATGGCTGTGAAGTTTGTGCATTATTGTTATCACTCTTCTAATTGAAATTTGGGTGATTTCTCCAACCAGGGTTGTATGTTTGCAAGTATGGGTTATGATTGGGCCTTTGAAAACTGTTTAGAGCATGGGCTTGTTCATGGAGACATTCCTTAAAAGAAGGCAAAGTTGGACAGTCATTGGTTGAATGTTCATTGGTTTAACATATTTAACACACAATGTCTTGAACAGATTTTAGTTGACCACTCTTTTTTAATTCTAGTGCCTCGACTTTTCTAGCTAAAGATGCAAACTTGGCTTGGAAGTCATGATCTTCCCTAAGGTTGTACATACCTCCACTAGATGTATGAGATTGGGTTTTACTTGGTGCCTCATAAGTTCCTGTAGTGTCCTAATTTTGCGCATTTTCAGCTAGCAAGTCTAGGTATATCAATTCAACCATTTGCCTATCTCTAGGAGTTAACCCTTCATAAAAATATGACATCAATCTCCATGTTTCAAAACCATGATAAGGGCAAGTATTAAGCAAGTCTTGATACCTATCCCAACATTGGTAAAATGTTTCTCCTGGTTTTTGAGTGAAAGTGATTATTTGTCTTTTGAAAGAGTTTGTTCTGTGGGATGGAAAAAATTTCTTTAAAAATTGTTGTTGCATTTCATCCCAAGCACGAATTGATCCCGAGTCTCAAATTTTGTAGCCATGTTTTAGCTTTATCTTTTAGTGAAAAAGAAAAAAGCTTTAACCTAATGGTGTTCATGCTACAATTTGAGTCATTATAGGTGTTACAGACCTTCTCAAATTCCCTTAAATGCAAGTATGGATTTTCTAAATCTAAGCCATGAAAAGAAGGTAAAAGTTGAATAATGCCTGACTTAAAATTAAAATGAGATGCATCAGGTGGAAAAACTATGCATGAGGGTGCACTTGTTCTTGTTGGATTCATGTGGTCTCTAAGTGTTTTAACTCGAATATTCTCATTATGAAGCGATTGGTTATCTTCTTCAGCCATATTTTTCTGAAAATGATGAGGATACCCTACAAAGTCTACCACTTAATGTACGTGACCAAACTCTCATGCACGTGTAAAAAGAGAATAAAAAGAAGAAGAAAACAAAACAAAACAAAAAAATAAACAAAGTTAGATACAAGAAAAGTGAAAGAGAAAATAAAATAAATACTATAATTTGTACAAGAATTTACCTCCCCGGCAATGGCGTCAAAAACTTGACATGACCAAAAGATTGATGTCTTCTCCCAAGTGTAGGAGTGTCGAAGTAATAAATAAGCCGACAAGACCAGAGTCGAACCACAGGGAGGTTAATTGTATAAATTATAAATAATAATAACACGATAACAACAACAACAACAACAACAACAACAACAACAACAATAATAATAATAATAATAAAGTAGAAGAAGAAGAAGAAGAAGAAGAAGTTGATGAGAACTTTGAGATGGAAGATCAATATGAGAATTAAACAATGATAAAAACAAATGTCAAGGTTAGAGGATCCACTAATGGTATTTCAAACAAGTATAGTATAAACTCTGTTTATTACTCAACTGGAAACCACACACAAAGGAGATTCCAATCAGATTATAAATTGTTAACATGATTACATTAGTTATCTTATTCGAATAATGCTAATACTTGTAAATGTTGTCAGGCATTCATGATTATAACTTATGTTAACAACAAATCAAGTTCCTTTCATAGCTCAGGTGTCGGTTATACCATATAGTATGGGCTATAAAAGTGCCAAGTATTTGTTATACCAAGTATTATACAACATAAATCTAGATTAATCATTTAACAAGCAAAGTATTAAAAGTGAACAAGATAACAAATATAAAGCATGTTAGTATCCAACATTAAGGTCGATGTTAAGTTTATATTATACTTATTCTTACACCATTAGTGTAACCTTTTCACCTTGACATAATTAACTTAGCTAAACATAATGAAAGAAAGAAACATAAATAAACAAGGAAATGAAAAGCATAAGCAAGAGATTAATATAAGCAAAACTTAAGCATTACAAAATATAAAGAAAGAGCAAGAGCATGATCTTGATTTGAACACCAAGATGCCTAAATACATGGCAAATGCCTCCTTTTATAGGTCAAAATTCGGAACTATTGATTTGTTGACTAATTGATGAATGGGTGGCCACATCTTAACTTGGTGACAATTCTTATCTTCTTGTCTGCCAAAAACATCATTGATCACGTCATAATTTGAACAGACTTCAATCATGAAAGTTCTAGGGAATTGTATCATCTTTGCAGGGTAAAATTTGAGATCATTTGGACTTCTAGAACTCGAGATATGGGCTGAACACTGAACATTGTCTGGGCTGCAGGACATATTCAGACTTCTTTGTTGTTGCTACAATTTGGAGTTGAAAACGGCCTTGTTAAATCTTGGACTCCCATGAAAGTTGTAGGCCTGTGTCTTACCTTTCTATCCATATAAAGTAGAACTAAATCCGAGATCTACAGCTCCATATATGACATGATTACCAAACAATGTTCCAGTTTGGACTGCACCAACATCTCTTTTCTAATTTTAAAACATTTAAACTATTCTTGAAGTATCATAAAAAAAAAATCCTAATTGCTATTTTGCATAAATTATTTTTATATTTTATAATTTTAAAACATTTAAATTATCCTTAAAGTATCCTAAACATAAATATTCATTAATGTTTTTTTATCAACCGTTTTTATTTTTATAATTTTAAAACATTTAAACTATCCTTCAATTATCTTAAATAGAAATTCAAATGACTTTTTTTTATATAAATTTGCTTTATGTTTTGTAATTTTAAAACATTTAAACAATTATTGAAGTATTCTAAACAGAAATTCTAATTATTTTTATTATAAATTTATTTTAAATACTAAAATTTTAAAACAATTAAAATATCCTTGAAATATCCCAAAAAAAATTCTAATTAATTTTTATAAATTTAATTTATATTTTATAATTTTAAAACATTTAAACTATTCTTGAAGTATCCTAAACAAAAATCCTAATTGCTATTTTGTATAAATTATTTTTATATTTTATAATTTTAAAACATTTAAACTATCCTTGAAGTATACTAAACAGAAATATTCATTAATGTTTTTTTATCAATTATTTTTATATTTATAATTTTAAAACATTTAAACCATCCTTCAATTATCTTAAATAGAAATTCAAATTACTTTTTTTTATATAAATTTGTTTTATATTTTATAATTTTAAAACAGTTAAACAATCATTGAAATATCATAAAAGAAATCCTAATTATTTTTATTATAAATTGATTTTAAATTTTAAAATTTTAAAACAATTAAAATATCCTTAAAATATCCTAAACAAAAATCCTATTAATTTTTATAAATTTATTTTATATTTTATAAATTTTAAAAAATTAAACTATCATTGAAGTATCTTGAGAATAAATCCTAATTATTTTTTTTATAAACTGTTTTTATAATTTAGAATTTTTGTCAATTGTTTTTATATTTATAATAAAGTATCTAAACAGAAATACTCATTATTTTTTTTATCAATTGTTTTTATATTTATAATTTTAAAAAATTGAAACCATTTAAACTTTTAATTACTTTTCTTATAATTTTTTTTATTTTATACTTTTAAAAATACTATTGAAATATCGTAAAAAAAAATCCTCATTATTTGTTTTATAAATTGCTTTTAAATTTTAAAATTTTAAAAAATTTATATTATCCTTGAAGTATCTAAATAGAAATCTTGATTAATTATTTTTATAAATTATTTTCATAATTTATAATTTTAAAACATTTAAACTATCCTTGAACAATCATAAAAAGAAATACTCGTTATTGTTTTTATCAATTTGCTTTATATTTATAATTTTGAAACATTTAAACCATTCATCAAGTATCCTAAAAGAAATTCTAATTACTTTTTTTAAAAAAAAATTGTTTTACATTTTATAATTTTAAAACATTTAAAGTATCCTTGAAGTATCATCCTAAAAAGAAATCCTAGCTATTATTTTTTATAAAAAAATTTAAAATTTTAAAACATTTAAACTATCCTTTAAGTATCCTAAATAGAAATTCGAATTACTTTTTTATATACATAATTTTTTTTATTTAAATATTTTAAAATATTTAAACAATCATTGAAGTATCCTAAATAGAAATCCTAATTATTATTTTTTAAAATTATTTTTTATATTTTAAAAAAATTAAACTATCATTGAACTATCGTAAACAGAAATCCTAATTAATTTTTTTAAAAAAAATTTCTATTTTTTTGTTTTAAAATATTTAAACTATCATTAAAGTATCACAATTAAAAAATGGGCAGCAACAACAGTTAGAATTCAAGACTTTTTTGGATCAAGGTTTGGGCTTACTAATAGATCCCCCCATATATAGGCTGATTTGAGCCCACTTACCAAATTGACCCAAATTCTAAAGTTTTCCTGTCTGATTGTGCTTGGTTTCCTTGTTTTACGTGAACAATTAATGAAGAAAATGTCATCTTTTATACTTGCGAATTTTGTTTCCAAACTATATTAGAAGAATCATTAATTAATCCTTCCTAGCTTAGGAAATCAGATCTGTTGACTAGGAAACTTTCTGCTATATTGATAAATATTCTCCTAAATAATAGAAAAAATAATAAATTAAATTTTCTTGAATTTTAGAAGAATATTTTGTTGATTTAAGTCCTTGTAGAATTATAAATAAAAGAAAAGATTTGAAGTGAACTTTGAGATGTGATAATGATGTAAGGAATTTAAACAAAGAAAAACAATTGTCAAGGTTAGAGGATCCACTAATGGTATTTCAAAGAAGTATAGTACAAATTCTTTTTATTACTCAATTGGAAACCACACACAGAGGAGGTTCCAATCAGATTATAAATTGTTAACATGATTACATTAGTTATCTTATTCGAATAATGCTAATACTTGTAAATGTTGTCACGTATTCGTGATGTTAATTTATGTTAACAACAAATCAAGTTCCTGATGCGGATCAGCCCAACACCAAGCGTAATCATGCCAACGACCCATTGGAGGTGCCAATTGGGCCAATCACAAGAGCTAGGGCAAAGAAGCTTAAAGAAGCATTGAATGTGCTTGTTCAGAACATTGTAGAGCAAAATGGACCTAGAGAGACTTGGGACATTTAAGGAGCATGAAGGACAACCTTTAATTCATCTAGTTCAGGTCCAAGAAGAGCCCAATTCATGTGGAACAAGGGGTTGATGTGTCCACCCAATACCAGCCTTATTAGGCTTGTTATTTTTCCTAATGCTACAAGGATAAAAAGTCAGCAATTTATTCTCCTAATTAAGTAAGGAAGTTGGCCATATCTTATTCCTAAAGAGGGGAGGACTATTTAATGCTTTTCCTAACTTAGAAAGGAAAGTAATTAAATCAGCAACAAAGGAGAAAATTTGTTTTCTTATTTGTCCAAGTTAAATAAGAAAATCCAAGTTAATCAAAGAAAGTAATATCAAACCTTGTCGTAAATTGCTCAAACTTTATATTCTGTCTATTTGGGTTGATATCGCACTATATCTAAAATTTTAACTCAATTGGAAATCTTTTACTTTATGTTCCAGATTCGGACTTAACTCGTCATAAACGAGTCTGTTTTGCGTCAACTTTTGAAATTCACTTGCTTCCTCTTGTTTTCATTTCTTGTAGTTTATTTTCATCATAACCAACATATTTGGGTGTTGTTTCATGATTTTGCATATTTTTTGTTTTTTTTTTTATTCGAAGTCTTGGTTTCGTTCATATTTCGGATAGACTCGCTTGTTACTCGCGAGACTATCATCGCAGTTTTGTTTTGCTTGTTTTCTAGTTTTTATTGCTTCTTGAGTCATATATATATTTGGATTGCGCTGCCAAGTTGGTTCTATTTGGTGTTGGTTTCCGGTTTTGCAAGAACCGCAAGAAGGGGAGATGAGAGGTGTGAGCATGTGAGGATATTAAGAGTGTTTGAGCGAAACACGAGCGACGTGAGGATAATTTTTTTTACCACTATCCAATTTTTGCAGATACTATCATGTCAGATCAAAACAACACACCACCCCATCCCGAGGAAGAACTTACATTCCAGATGCAAGCCATAACATAGATGATGGAGAGGATGAATTTTGTGATGGGAAATGTGTGTGACAGACTTGATAGGGTGGATAAACGTGGTAACGAGGGTGGTACAAACACCCAAAATATGAGGAAGCTTGGGGCTGAACCGAAAGCAAATAATGACAGTAGGGCCGAAAGGCCAAGGTGGGCTGATTATGAGGAGGCGGTTGATGATATTGGTGGTGGTGGTTTTGAGGATGAGGCCGTAGGCCATCGGGAAGGTTTTCGGCACCCTAGAAACCGAAAGGATTATGGGAATAAGGACATTGCGAATGTTGTAGAATTACAACATTGTGTGGAATTGGAGGACACGATCCATATGGCAAAGAAGGTGGAGACCAAAAGAAGGGGCAGTACACGTTTTCAGACCAATTCAGCTTCATCTTCCTTAACATGGAGGCTGAATTTGAAGAGAGAGGGGGCTGTCCAACCAAAGCCTTATGCAAAGGCCGAACCACCTAATGTCAAAAAGGATACTCATACGGATGGGAAAGGTAAATCTGAATCTCAACCTACTCGTGATAGAGATATTAAATGCTTTAAGTGTTTAGGGAAGGGGCACATTGCATCTCAGTGTCCAAACCGAAGAGTTATGCTTACAAAAGACAATGGGGAGGTTGAATTTGAAAGTGAAGAGATGCCACCTTTGGTGGATTGTAGTGATGAGGAGATTGCAATCCCCGTTGAAGGGGAGGCCTTGGTTATAAGGCGTCGTTGAACATGCAAATCAAAGAAGATGATGTAGATCAGCAACGGGAAAATATATTTCACACTCGATGCACATCCAAAACAAGGTATGTAGCATGATAATTGATGGAGGTAGTTGTGTTAATGTTGCTAGTGATACTCTTGTGAAGAAATTGAATCGAGTTGTATTAAACATCCTAAGCCTTATAGATTGCAATGGTTGAATGATTATGGTGAAGTGAGGGTTACTCAAGCAGGTTTTGATTGCGTTTGCTATTGGGAAGTATTCCGATGAGATTTTGTGTGATGTAGTCTCAATGCATACTAGTCACTTACTTTTGGGGGCCCATAGCGGTTTGATCGGAAAGCGATTCATGATGGATTTAGAAATAGGTTCACTATTGTAAAGGATGGTAAAACCATCACTCTTGTACCTCTTTCTCCAAAACAAGTGTATGGTGATCAAATGAAATTAAAAAAGAAATGTGAGGATGAGAAGAGTGAAAATTCACATGAGGACAGTGGTGAGAGAAAACCATCAGATTCGGCTAAACCTAAATCATTAATTGAACCGGTTGAGAGTGGAGGTAAAAATCGAGGAGTGAAGAAAGTAAGCTTGTGCGATGATAATAGCGTGGAAAAATTAAAGAAACAACCTAATTTTTATGCAAAAGGATCTGAAATCAGATCTGCATTTTTCACTATTAAGCCAATGATCTTACTTGTATATAAGGAGGCTTATTTTAACACTAAGCGACATTGAACATCAAATTGATCTTGTGCCCGGAGCTTCAATTCCTAACCGTCCAGCCTATAGAAGCAACCCCGAGGAGACCAAGGAGCTTCAAAGGCAAGTAGATGAGTTAATGATGAAGGGGTATATTCGTGAGAGTATGAGTCCTTGTGCTGTGCCAGTGCTACTTGTGCCTAAAAAGGATGGAACATGGATGATGTGTGTCGATTGTCGTGCAGTCAATAACATAACGGTAAAGTAGATGGATCATGTATTTTCTCTAAGATTGACTTAAAGAGTGGGTACCATCAAATTAGGATGAAAGAGGGTGATGAGTGGAAAACTGCATTTAAGACTAAAGATGGTTTGCATGAATGGTTAGTCAAGCCGTTTGGACTTACAAATGCGCCGAGCACGTTTATGCGTTTAATGAATCATGTATTGCGTGTGTTTATAAGTAAGTTTGTTGTTATGTATTTTGATGACATTTTAATCTATAGCAAGAACTTAAATGAGCATCTTGATCATTTGCGTAATGTCCTTAGTGTGTTGCGTAGTGAGCAATTATATGCTAATATTAAGAAGTGTACCTTTTGCATGGAAAACATTGTGCTTCTTGGCTATGTCGTAAGTGCGCAGGGTATCAAGATGGACGAGGAGAAGAAGTATCCTAAATGTAAATCTCAATTATTTTTTATAATTTAAAATTTTAAAACATTTAAGTATCTTAAATAAAAATTCTAATTACTTTTTTTTATATATAAAAATGTTTTATATTTAAAAATTTTAAAACATTTAAACTAGTATCAAGTATCCAAAACAGAAATCCCAATTAATTTGTTTTATATTTTAAAATTTCAAAATAATTAAAGTATCATTAAAGTATCCTAAATAGAAATCCTAATAAATTTTTTTATAAATGGTTTTTATATTTTTTAATTTTAAAACATTTAAATTATGATTGAAGTATCCTAAATAGAAATCACAATTACATTTTAAAAAGAATTATTTTATATTTTATAATTTTAAAACATTTAAACTATTCTAAAAGTATTGTAATGAGAAATCTTGATTAATTTTAAAAAAATATTTTATAATTTACAATTTTAAAACTTTTAAATTATCCTTGAACTATCCTAAACATAAATTCAATTTTTTTTATATAATTTGTATTATATTTTATAATGTTGAAACAATTAAATTATCCTTAAAATACACTAAACAAAAATCATAATTAAATTTTTTTACAAATTTATTTTATATTTTATAATTTTATAATATTTTAACTATTCTTAAAGTACCCGAAAAAGAAATCATAATTTCTTATTTAAAAAATTTTAATTTTTTTTTAAAACATTTCAACTATTTTTGAAGTATCCAAAACAGAAATCATCAATAGTTTTTTTTTAATTTTTTTAAAATTTTATAATTTTAAAACATTTAAACTATTCTTCAAGAATCCAAAACAGAAATCCTAATTATATTTTTTAAATTTCTTATAAATTTTATAATTTTAAAATATTTAAACAATTTTTGAAGAATCCAAAAGAGAAATCCAAATTAATTTTTTTAAATTTTTTTTTAAATTTTATAATTTTAAATCATTTAAACTATCCTTGAAGAATCGAAAACAGAAATCTTAATTATTTTTTTTAAATTTCTTTTAAATTTTATAATTTTTAAACATTTAAACTATCCTTTAAACATCCCAAATAGAAATGCTAATTATTTTTTAAAATATTATAATTTTTAAACATTTAAACTATTCATGAAATACCCTAAATGTAAATCATAATTTCTTTTTTTAAATTATTTTAATTTTGAAACATTTAAACTATCTTTTAAGAATCTAAAACAGAAATACTAATTATTTTTTAAAAATTTATTTTAAATTTTATAATTTTAAAACTTTGAATTATACTTTAAGTATCCCAAACAGAAATCCTGATTACCTTTTTTAAATTTCTTTTAAATTTTATAATTTTCAAATATTTAAACTATCGTTAAATAACTGAAAAAAGAAATCCTAATTATTATTTTTTTAATTTATTTAAAATTTATAATTTTAAAAATTTAAACTAAACTTTAAGTATCCCAAATAAAAATCGTAAATAGTTTTTTTTTTAATTTTAAAAGATTTCAACTATCTTTGAAGTATCAAAAACAGAAATCCTAATTACTTTTTTGAAATTTCTTTTATATTTTATAATTTTAAAACGTTTAAATTATCATTAAAGAATCCAAAATAAAAATCCTAATTATTTTTTTTAATTTCTTTTAAATTTTATAATTTTTAAACTTTTAAACTATCATTGAAGAATCCAAATGGAAATCATAATTATAATTTTTAAATTTATTTTAAATTTTATAATTTTAAAAATTTTAAACTATCATTGAAGAATACAAAACAGAAATCTTAATTATTTTTTTTTAATTCCTTTTAAATTTTATAATTTTAAAACTTTAAACTAAACTTCAAGTATCCTAAACAGAAATCCTAATTACTTTTTTAAAAATTTCTTTTAAATTTTATAAATTTAAAACCTTTAAACTATCCTTTAAGTAACCAAACACAAATCATAATTTTTTTTAATCTTTTTTAAAAAATTTAATTTTAAAACATTTCAACAATCCTTTAAGTATTGTAAACAGAAATTCATAATTATTTTTTAAAAATTTCTTTTTAAAAAAATCCTAAATAGTTTTTTTTAAAATATAATTTTAAAACATTTAAACTATCCTTAAAGTACCAAAAATAGAAACCATAATTTTATTGTTTAATTTGTTTTAAAAAAATTTAATTTTAAAACTATTCAAATATCAATTAAGTACCCAAAACAGAAATCATAACTACTTTTTTTAAAATTCTTTTAAATTTTAAAATTTTAAAACATTTGAACTATGGTTGAAGAATTTAGAACAGAAATCCTAATTATTTTTTTTAAGTTCTTATAAATTTTATAATTTTAAACTTTGAACTAAGTTTCAAGTATCACAAACACAAATCCTAATTACTTTTTTAAATTTTTTTTAAAATTTTAAAACTTTTAAACTATCATTGAAGAAACCAAATCGAAATCCTAATTATTTTTTTAAAATTTATTTTAAATTTATAATTTTAAAACTTTGAAATAAGCTTTAAATATCTCAAACAGAAATCTTAATTATTTTTTAAAAAAAATTTATATTTTATAATTTTAAAACTTTTAACTAAGCTTTTAGTATCCCAAACAGAAATCCTAATTACTTTTTTTTAATTTCTTCAATATTTTATAATTTTAAAATATTTAAACTATTATTGAAGAATCCAAATAGAAATCCTAATTATTTTTTAAAAAAATTTATAATTTTAAAACTTTTAAACTATCATTGAAGAATCCAAATAGAAATCCTAATTACTTTTTTAAAATTTATCTTAAATTTTATAATTTTAAAACTTTTAAACTATCATTGAAGAATCCAAAACAGAAATCCTAATTATTTTCTTAAACTTCTTTTCATTTTTATAATTTTAAAACTTTGAACTAAGCTTAAAATATCCCAAACATAAATCATAATTTGTTTTTTTAATTATTTTAAATTTTATAATTTTTAAATATTTAAACTATAATTGAAGAATCCAAAATAGAAATTATAATTATATTTTTTAAATTTTTTTTAAAGTTTATAATTTTAAAACATTTAAACTATGATTTAAGAATCCAAAACAGAAATCCTAATTACTTTTTTTAAATTTCTTTTATATTTTATAATTTTAAAACTTTAAACTAAGCTTCAAGTATCCTAAATAGAAATCCTAATTACTTTTTTTAATTTTTTTATATTTTATAATTTATAAAAAATTTAAATTATCATTGAAGAATCCAAATCAAAATCCTAATTACTTTTTTTTTAATTTTATAATTTTAAAACTATGAATTATGCTTCACGTATCCCAATCAGAAATCCTAATTACTTTATTTAAATTTCTTTTATATTTTATAATTTTCAAATATTTAAACTATTTCTGAAGAATTCAAAATAGAAATCATAATTTCTTTTATTAAATTTCTTTTAAATTTTGTAATTTTCAAGTATTCCAAACAGAAATTCTTATTACTATTTTTAAATTTCTTTTAAATTTTATAACTTCAAAACATTTAAACTATCCTTGAAGCACCCGAAACAAAAATCATGATTTGTTTTTTTAAAATTTTTTTTTAATTTTTAAATTTTAAAACATTTCAACTATTTTTTATTTACGAAAAACAGAAATCATAATTACTTTTTATAAAATTCATTTAAATTTTAAAATTTTAAAACATTTAAACTATGATTGAAGAATCCAAAACAGAAATCCTTATTACTTTTTTTAAATTTCTTTTAAATTTTATAATTTTAAACCTTTTAATTAAGCTTCAAGTATCCCAAACAGAAATCATAATTATTTAAAACATTTAAACTATCATTGAAGAATCCAAATAGAAATCCTAATTATTATTTTTAAATTTAATTTAAATTTCATATTTTTAAAATTTTTAAACTATAATTGAAGATTCCAATACAGAAATCCTAATTATTTTTTTAAAAATTTCTTTAAAATTTTATAATTTAAAAACTTTGAACGAAGTTTTAAGTATCTCAAATAGAAATCATAATTATTTTTTTAATTTCTTTTAAATTTTATAATTTTAAAATATTTAAACTATCATTAAAGTACCTGAAACAAAAATCATAATTTCTTTTTTTAATATTTTTCAAAAATTATAATTTTAAAACATTTAAACTATCCTTGAAATACTCGAAACAAAAATCATGATTTCTTATTTTTTAATTTTTTTCAAAGTTTTTTAATTTTAAAACATTTCAACTATTCTTGAAGTATCCCAAACAGAAATTCATAATTACTTTTTTAAATTTTCTTTTAAATTTTATAATTTGAAAACAATTCAACTATTATTAAAGAATTCAAAACAGAAATCATCAATAGTTTTTTTAATTTTTTTAAAATTTTATAAATTTAAAACATTTAAACTATCCTTAAAGTACCTAAACATAAAAAATAATTTCCTTTTTTAATTTTTTTCAAAAATTTTTAATTTTAAAACTATTCAACTATCCTTTAAGTACCCAAAACAGAAATCATAATTATTTTTTTAAAAAAATATTTAAATTTTAAAACTTTGAACTATCCTTTAAGTATCCAAAATAGAAATCATAATTTTTGTTTAATTTCTTTAAATTTTATAATTTTAAATTTTTAACTATCCTTCAAGTATCCAAAACAAAAATCCTAATTAATGTTTTTAATTTTCTTTTAAATTTAATAATTTTAAAACTTTGAACTAAGTTTCAAGTATCCCAAATAGAAATCCTAATTATTTTTTTAATTTTTTTAATATTTTATAATTTTAAAACATTTAAACTATCTTTGAAGAATATAAAATGAAATCCTAATTACTTTTTTAATATGATATAAAAAAGGGACTTGTTTGGCCAAATATCAAACTAAAATGGGCATAAAAATTATGACCAAAGCATAAGGGTGTGTTTTGCCGAAAGGCTAGATCCGACCCCCTTTTTTTTTTTCTTTTTTTTGGGGGCTGGGTCTAGCCCAACCAACAACATAGGCGGGTTTGGACCCAGTTGGGCCCACGGTCATCGGCCCAAGCCGGTGACCCTACGGGCAAAGCAGCATACGTGGCTCAACCCAGAAACAATTACACTGTTTTCTTGCAACAATTACACAGAAACAGAGAGAATAAGAAGACTTTACCTGGTGAAGCTGAAAGCGAAGGTGAAGGTAATAGTGCAGGCACCGGCTGAAGAATGCTCTCCTTCTCCTTCTTTTTTCAGTCTCTCCTCCCTCTGTTCTTGGTTTTTTTTTAGTTCTCTCCTCTGTTTTCTCACTTCTGTCGTCTTTCTTGTTTTTCTTCCCTGTTTTTTTCTCTGTTTTTCTCTTTTTTTCTGTTTTTTTATCTATATCATCCCCCCCTTTGTGCATACATTGAGATCTGTATTTATAGTGACAGAGTCCCTTTGCGTGTGAGAAACAAAGTTTCAATCAAACTCATTCTCTTCTTTGAAGTTTGAATTTGATTAAGAATCAAATTCGAAAGCGGATAACTATCATTATTTTGAAGACAAAGATTATCTTGAAGGTAAGGATAGAATGACAAAAGCACATTGTAGTCCCTAGTTTCATGCAAGTTGACAAATCACACTTTTCATCGAAATAAATCTCTGATATTTTAATTTTACATTTTAAACCCTGTAAAATTAAATTAACAAGCCAATGGGCCAAAATTGGGTTACAACAGTTGCCCCCTCTTTACAACGCTTACAGTGCAAAGGCATTAGAAAATTTGTTTTCTTTTAACTTTGTATTGTAAGTTTTGTAAAGAAGAATAATTGTGAAAGCCCTTCCTCTTTTTCTTTCTTTTTTTATTGAGTTTTTTTTTTAAAATGGTTTTATTGTAACGTGTGACCTATCCGGTGAAAAAAATAAAAATAAAAATAAAAGGTCTCATTGTAACGGGTGACCTACCCAAATAAAAAAATGAAAAAAAGATCTCATTGTAACGGGTGACCTACTTAAGAACAAGAAGGGGTCTCACTGTAATGAGTGACCTACTCAAGAAAGAAAGGAAGGGTCTAATTGTAATAGGTGACCTACCCAAGAAAAAGAAGGAGCTCATTGTAATGGGTGACCTATCTAAGTGGAAAAAGAAAGTCTTACAGGGATGACATGATAGGGCTCAAACATGCATTGTCCCCGAGATGGGGGGGCTTAAAGGAGCACTCGAAAAGAAGATGAGGGCTCGAAGGCAAAAGAGGTGAGGGCTCAAAGGCACACTCAAACGAATGGTTGAGGGCTCAAAGGCTCACTCAAAGGAGGTGAGGGCTCGAAGGCGCACTCAAAAAGATGGTCGAGGGCTCGCAGTGCACTCGAAGGAGGTGAGGGCTCGAAGACGCACTAAAAAAAGAGGTGAGGGCTCGAATGCGCACTCGAAAGGAGGTGAGGGCTCGAAGACGCTCTCCAAAGAATGGTCAAGGGCTTGAAGGCGCACTCAAAAGAAGGTGAGGGCTTGAAGGCACATAAAAAAAAGAGGTGAGGGCTCAAAGGCGCACTCGAAAAAGGTGAGGGCTCGAAGGCGCACTCAAAATGAGGTGAGGGCTCGAAGACGCACTCGAAAGGAGGTAGGGTTAGGAAACACACTACCTTAGGGATGAGAAATGAAAGGTGGTGGAAAAATACAAAAAAAAATTTTCTGCGGCCTGATTCTCATGGGCAGCCTACCCAGGTTAAAATTTTTCATAGGTGAAAAATTTTCAAAAGCAATTTCAATCTTGGCCATTTCAAGGTGGCCTTCTATTTGATGGATCCTGTCAGAGATTTCTCTTGTGAAATTTGAAAAACTCATTGTCCAATGTCTCAAAGTTTAGATGATATGCATGTATCTTTACCTAATTTGAAATACAGGCCTCCATTTCTTCTTAATCTTCTTGTTTGCTTGATTGATGACGACTTGCTATCTCTGATTTGGGTCATTTTCATCTTTTAGCATCTAGCCTACTCGAATTGGCCCATGTAAGTCTCTTCCCATATTCGTTTACACAGTTTAGCATTTATGGTGCCCATCGTGACCCACTTGCTTGCTAGAGATTTTTCGTCTCGTCAAATAATTTGAGAGGATCATTCATTAATCCCCGTCTCACTTTTAAAAACATTCGTTGTCACTAGCTAAAAGGATCAAACTGCCTTTTATAAACCAAGATGCCCCCTTGTCTTGTTGTAGGAAATGTTCATCTCTTTTTCTAGAAGAGATCGATTTTTCCTTCTAAGCATAATGTTGCCCCCCTTGTACTGGTCATTGCCCTAGGTGTGCTTTCTCATGAATTTTTCATGAAAGAAACATTACTCAGGCTCAAAATAAGACCATAAGGGATATACTCTTTTAGAATGTGAAAGGAATAACAAAGATGACCTTTCCTCATTTCAAGCACAAGCATTTAAGATCAATAAACTTTAACCTCGTCTAGTGTGATGATTTGGAATTTTGCAAAGAAATGCATTTCATGAGTCTATGAACAAGAAGTCCACCACATATCATTATGCATGCATTTAAAAACATAGGGCTCAAGGGTCATGGTGTGACAGTGAAAGTTCATTTTTTATTCATGCACTTTGGTTCAGAGTTTAGGCACCTTAATGAAGGAGTTGCTTGATTCATGTGTCATTCTACAAGTAGAATATCAAAAATATCAAATTATTTTTGAAATCAAAATGCAAGTTTAATTTTTAAAATTCCAATGGGGAAACTGATTTTGGTAAAAGAGATGAATTGAGTCTATGAGATCATGCAAGGCTTCAAAAGTGTATTTGTGAGTGCTTAGAGGGAATCCCTTTCAGGATATTTTAGTTATAAATCAAAGGAAGAGACACAATTGAAGGACAAACTCATTATTTCATTGAAATCCTAAAAAAGCAACAAAGACCTTATACTAGCAAGGTGACACATAAAAGGGCTAAACACTTAGCGATCATCGATTGGAATTTATGGAATCTTCCAACCATCTCTCTCCTATGAATTCCTCGACAAGGGCACCTTTCTAATAGTCAATTGAGGTCACACATAGACTAGTCTTGGCCTAATGACACTGTAGCTTCGTCTTCAGGACGAGTGATCTCTAGATGTCTTTGTTTTGGTAGCTCTTTCTATCATTTTTGTAACGACCTTTGACATTGTGAACCTCAGTTTATTTCTTTTCTCTAGTGAAATGTTTCTCCTCAGTCGAGTCAGCAATCATTCCTAAATGGATAGCTTGTTCAATCCTCTCAGTTATAGCAACCACATCAAAAAAATGTTGTGTTGAGCTTCCAACCAGGTATTCAAAGTACGGGGCCTTGAAAGTGTTGACAAACAAATTGATCATCTCCTTTTCCAACAAAAGAGGATCAACCCATGTGGCTGTCTCACGCCACCTTTGAGTGTATTCTCTTATGGTCCTCCTTGTTTTTCTTTTCTATAGTTTGCAAGCTTAACCTATTAGGGCCCATATCCATATTGAACTTATATTGCCAAATGAAGGCATCAACTAAGTCATTCCACTTTTTACCTTGGTATTATCCAACCGCATATACCAAGTAAGGGCAATGTCACTCAAACTGTCTTGAAAGAAGTGAATCAACAGTTTCTCGTCATAAACTACCTCAACATTTTGTTGCAGTATGCCTTGAGATGAGTTATAGGGCATTGAGTTCCTGTATATTTGATAAATTTGGCACCCTAAACTTCTTAGAAACAACTACGTTAGGTGCCAAACACATCTCAGCTGCCTTTATATAGTCATGTAGGTTAGATCCCTCGAATGCCATCAGCCTTTGTTCTAGGGCAAACCATTTATCCGGGCCATCTTCTTTTACCTTCTTGTTCTTTTGAGATTCCTTCTTTGTAAGGTCAATGGTAGATGACACTCTTATGGGATATCTTTGGTTGAGCAAATTAGGAATACATAGCTTGTTGAGACACCTCATTTGCCCCCAGATTATGTGGATTTGCGAGCATAGGTTCAAGCTGAGTTGTAAATTTTGCTTCTTCAGGTTTAGATCTCAAGGCCTGTTTGAGTAGGCTAGTAAGCTTTGTAACTTCTTCTCTAAGACTTTCCATCTCTTTTCGGTGTTGGCCTTCCAACTAGGCTTTTTCTTCATTTTCCATTTGTTTTTTTCGTAGTCGAGTGTTATAAGTGTGTTTTAATGGGGAACCTATATTTCACCTAGAGTGTTGTATTATGACAGTTCATAAGTGTATGTTCAAACATGTATAAAGATGAATGCAATATATGGGGTATGGATTCGCCTTTTGGGGGATGACATAACGATCACTATTCTTTGGATGTGTGGTCAGATTCGAATCCGATATTCATTGTAATGCCGAGAGGAGATTTGTTTAGCCTTTTGTCATTTGAACTTTCAACCATATTTTTGGTGTCTTTTATTATGCATCTAATGTCTTTGAGTAGCGGTATCCAGTCTAGGTCAGTCTCTCTCGGTCATTTGCAAGGATTCAAACTCGAGTCCATACTCAACAATTGTTATCTTAGGAATAGCAACCATTATGTCACCCGAAAGCCCTATAATAAGGATGCTTACACGTTTAAGCTTATCTCAGTGAAATTACGCAGGGATCAACCTAAAAGGTAGGTTATGGTCATTAAATGCATTGGGGTAATTTTGCTATCTAGTCTCAACGGTCCTTCGCATGCTCAGTAGTAATATCAGTTCGGCATATCGACCACTGTCGACCAAACAATCATGCGAGAGTTGGATAGTTTCGCGAGTCTCACCCAGGCTAAAGCCATTGGGGTGCTGTTACTCCTCCACTTATCTTAAAGTTGATACCCATATAGTTTAAAAATGAGATGAGTGATGCGTGAAAACCTAGATCCAAATCCAATATATATGCAAGATAAACATGAATAACTATGCATGCTAAAACATTAGAAAGAGCAAAATAAAAAAATAAAAAAAAACTTGGTAAACACAACATAGTGACAATAAAGAAAACAATATGAAAAATATTGTTTAGCAATAAAAAGACAAATAGCAAAGCTTAGTCCTATGGTCCCCAGCGGAGTCGTCAATCTGTCCCACGCGACATTGCATTGACCGATTAAAAATTATCACTCGATTGGAAAAAAGAACAGATATGTGACATCTTGTTCTTTAAGGGGAAAATGTCATTTAAGGAGTTGCCACCTAATATTATGGTTACTAGGAACCCTAACTGGTCAACATATATTCTATGGTACGAGGCTAGTTATGCAAAATGGAAGATGTTATCACCCCCTAATTGTTTTTTTATAAATTGCATTTATAATTTAAAACTTTTAAACTATCATTGAAATATCCTAAACAGAAATTCAAATTGTTTTTTTTTATGAATTTTATTTATATTTTATAATTTTAAAACATTTATATCCTAAACAGAAATGCTAATTATTTTTTTAAAACAATTTTTTTTTATATACTTGAAGTATACTAAATAGAAATTTTAATTACTTTTTCTTATAAATTTGTTTTATATTTTATAATGTTTTAACTTTAAAACTATCCTTAAAGTATCATAAACAAAAATCATAATAATGTTTTTTTTAAAAAAAATTGTTTCTATATTTTATAATTTAAAAATATTTAAATTATCTTTCAAGTATTCCAAACGAAATTCGATTAATTTTTTTTATAAATTTTTTTTATAATTTAAAATTTTAAAACTTTTAAACTATCCTTCAAATATCGTAAACGGAAATCCTAATTATTTTTTTATATAAATTATATTTATATTTTATAATTTTAAAATATTTAAACTATCCTTGAAGTATCATCCTAAATAGAAATCCTAATTATTTTTTTATAATTATTTTTGTATTTTAGATTTTTAAAACATTTATAGTATTCTTGAAGTATTTAAACAAAAATTTTGAAAATTTTTTTTATAAATTATAATTTAAAAACATTTAAACTATCCTTGAAATATTCTAAACAAAAATCCTAATTACTTTCTTTTTATAATTTGATTTTATATTTTATAATTTTAAAACATTTAAATTATCCTTGAAGTACTAAACAGAAATTCTAATTACTTTTTTTTTATAAATTTGTTTTATATTTTATAATTTTATAACTTTTAAACTATCATTGAAGTATCCAAAATACAAATCCTAATATATTTTTTTTATAAATTGTTTATATCTTTATAATTTTAAAATATTTAAACTATCATTGAAGTAACCTAAACAGAAATATTGATTATTTTTTTATTATCAATTTTTTTTATTTATAATTTTAAAACATTTAAAGAATTTTAAACTGAAATTCTAATTATTATTTTTTTAATTTTAAAATTTTAAAACATTTAAACTATCTCTAAAGTATCATAAACAGAAATCCTCATTATTTATTTTATAAATTATTTTTATATTTTATGATTTTAAAACATATTAACTATCCTTAAAGTATCTTAAACAGAAATCCTAATAATTTTTTTAATATTTTATAATTTTAAAAAAATTAAACTATCCNTAGANTATTCTAAACAGAAATCNTCATTANTTTTTTATCNATTTATTTATATTTAAAAATTTAAAATATTTAAATTATCCTTAAAGTAACCTAAACTGAAATCCTAATTATTTTTTTTATAATTTTAAGACATTTAAACTATCCTTAAAACAAATATTTTTTATAATTTTTTTATATTTTATAATTTTAAAACATTTAAACTATAATTGAAATATCCTAAACAGATATTATAAATACTATTGTTTTTTATAAATTGTTTTTATAGTTTAAAATTTTTAAACAATTAAATTGTCGTTGAAGTAACCTAAATAGAAATCCTAATTACTTTTTTTTAGTAAATTGTTTTTATATTTAATTTTTTTAAAAATTATTAAACTATCCTTAAAGTATCTTAATTAGAAATTCTAATTATTTTTTTATTTTAAAATTTTAAAACAATTAAACTATCATTGAAGTATCATTACGAGAAATCTGATTAATTCTATTATATTTTTTTTATATTTTATATTTTTTAAACATTTAAACTATCCTAAATGATATTAGTGATGGTGGTTTTAAGGATGAGACTACAGGCTATTGGGAAGGTTTTTGGTAGCCTAGAAACTGGGTACTTAGTTGATAGTTGAATAGTTTTAAAATTAAAAATTTTTAAAACAAATTAAACAATAAAATTATGGTTTCTATTTTTGGTATTTTAAGGATAGTTTAAATGTTTTAAAATTATAATTTAAAAAAAAAACTATTTAGGATTTTTTAAAAAAAAGAAATTTTTAAAAAATAATTATGAATTTCCGTTTACAATACTTCAAGGATTATTGAAATGTTTTAAAATTAAATTTTTTTAAAAAAGATTAAAAAAAATTATGATTTGTGTTTCGGGTACTTAAAGGACAGTTTAAATGTTTTAAATTTATAAAATTTAAAAGAAATTTTAGAAAAAGTAATTAGGATTTCTGTTTAGGATACTTGAAGTTTAGTTTAAAGTTTTAAAATTATAAAATTTAAAAGGAATTAAAAAAAAAGTAATTAAGATTTCGTTTTGTATTCTTCAATTATATGTTAAAAGTTTTAAAAGTATAAAATTTAAAAAAAATTTAAAAATTATAATTATGATTTCCATTTGGATTCTTCAATGATAGTTTAAAAGTTTGAAAATTATAAAATTTAAAAGAAATTAAAAAAATAATTAGGATTTTTATTTTGGATTCTTTAATGATAATTTAAATGTTTTAAAATTATAAAATATAAAAGAAATTTCAAAAAAGTAATTAGGATTTCTGTTTTTGGTACTTTAAAGATAGTTGAAATCTTTTAAAATTATAAAATTAAAATTAAAAAAAACTATTAACGATTTCTATTTGGGATACTTAAATGATAGTTTAAATGTTTCAAAATTAAAATAATTAAAAAAAATTATGATTTACGTTTAGGGTATTTCATGAATAGTTTAAATGTTTAAAAATTATAATATTTTAAAAAAATAATTAGCATTTCTATTTGGGATATTTAAAGGATAGTTTAAATGTTTAAAAATTATAAAATTTAAAAGAAATTTTTTAAAAAATAATTAAGATTTCTATTTTCGATTCTTCAAGGATAGTTTAAATGATTTAAAATTATAAAGTTTAAAAAAAATTAAAAAAAATTAATTTGGATTTCTCTTTTGGATTCTTCAAAGATTGTTTAAATATTTTAAAATTATAAAATTTAAAAGAAATTTAAAAAATATAATTAGAATTTCCGTTTTGGATTCTTGAAGAATAGTTTAAATGTTTTAAAATTTTAAAGTTTAATAGAAATTTAAAAAAGTAATTAGGATTTCTATTTTGGATACTTCAAAAATAGTTGAAATGTTTTAAAATTAAAAAAAATTAAAATTTTTTAAATAAGAAATTATGATTTCTTTTTCGGTTACTTTAAGAATAGTTAAAATATTTTAAAATTATAAAATATAAAATAAATTTGTAAAAAAATTTAATTATGATTTCTGTTTAGTGTATTTTAAGGATAGTTATTGTTTCAACATTATAAAATATAATACAAATTATATAAAAAAATTGAATTTATGTTTAGGATAGTTCAAGGATAATTTAAAAGTTTTAAAATTGTAAATTATAAAATATTTTTTTAAAATTAATCAAGATTTCTCATTAGAATACTTTTAGAATAGTTTAAATGTTTTAAAATTATAAAATATAAAATAATTCTTTTTAAAATGTAATTGTGATTTCTATTTAGGATACTTCAATCATAATTTAAATGTTTTAAAATTTAAAAAATATAAAACCATTTATAAAAAAATTTATTATGATTTCTATTTAGGATACTTTAATGATAGTTTAATTATTTTAAAATTTTAAAATATAAAACAAATTAATTGGGATTTCTGTTTTGGATACTTCGATACTAGTTTAAATGTTTTAAAATTTTTAAATATAAAACATTTTTATATATATAAAAAAGTAATTAGAATTTTTATTTAAGATACTTAAATGTTTTAAAATTTTAAATTATAAAAAAATAATTGAGATTTACATTTAGAATACTTCTTCTCCTCGTCCATCTCGATACCCTGCACACTTACGACATAGCCAAGAAGCACAATTTTTTCCATGCAAAAGGTACACTTCTTAATATTAGCATATAATTGCTCACTACGCAACACACTAAGTACATTACGCAAATGATCAAGATGCTCATTTAAGTTCTTGCTATAAATTAAAATGTCATCAAAATACATAACAACAAACTTACTTAAAGATTCCAATATAGAAATCCTAATTACTTTTTTTAAAATTTCTTTTAAATTTTATAATTTAAAAACTTTGAACGAAGTTTTAAGTATCTCAAATAGAAATCATAATTATTTTTTTAATTTCTTTTTAATTTTATAATATTTAAACTATCATTAAAGTACCCGAAACAAAAATCATAATTTCTTTTTTGGAAACAACCCAATTTTTATGCTAGAAAGGGTAAGGTTACATTTGTATTTTTCACTAACAAGCCAATGATTTTACTTGTGTGCAAAGAGTGATATGGTTCAGCCTTGTGATACAGCGTAAGCAAGGTCAGATTTGGATTTTGGCGTAAAATTTCAACTGTCTATTTTTATGTAATTAAGCATAAATCCAAATCTAACCGTTGGATCAAGCTGAAACTTTACCAGAAGATTCCAAATGTATTGGTCTATGTTGTGGTTCTAAGTCAGATGAATAGCTGTTTGGGAAGGACTTATGATATAGGTTAGAAAATGTTATATATGAATTTTGTTATTTACTTTCTTTTGACTTGTGGACTTTCTATTTGGCAAAGATCATTTTTCTACAAGGATGTGAGAGTTTGTTTTGGGAATTTTTTTTTAGTTTTGCAAGTATCTTTAATGAGTTGCAATATAAACTCTAAGTGTGGCAAGGATTCATTAATGTTTCAGAATCCTTTTCTAATAAGGATTCCTAGTTCATTCTAGCTACACAAGGAACCAAACAAATCAGAACATTCGACCACTACTCAAAAACACCCAAATCTGGGCCGAGAGTGGAGTTAAGATAAGATAAGAGAAGTGAAGAAAGTTAGGAATGGTGATGAGAATTGTGTGGAAAAACTAAGAAAACAACCCAATTTTTATGCTAGAGAGGGTAAGGTTAGATCTATATTTTTCATTAACAAGCCAATGATTTTACTTGTGTGCAAAGCGTGATACAGTTCAGCCTTATGATACAACCCAAGCAAGGTCAGATTTCGATTTTGGCGTAAAATTTGTATTGTCCAGTCTTACGTTATTGACGATAACAACAAATCCAACCGTTGGATCAAGTTGAAACTTTACTAGAAGATTCCAGAGGTATTGGTCTATGTTGTGGTTCTAAGTCAGATGAATAAGTGTTTGGGAAGGACTTCGATATAGGTTAGAATTGGCTATATGAATTTTTTTATTTACGTTCTTTTGACTTGTGTACTTTCTATTTGGCAAAGATCCTTTTTCTTCAAGGATGTGGGAGCTTGTTTTGGGATTTTTTTTTTTACTTTCATTAGAATCTTTAATGAGCTGCAATATAATCTTTAAGTGTGGCAAGGATTCATTAATATTTCAGAACTCTTTTCATATAAGGATTCCTTATTCATTGTAGCTACACAAGGAAACAAACAAATCAGAACTTTCGATCACTACTCAAAAACACCTAAATGTGGTTGGGAGTGGGGGCAAGATAAGAGAAGTGAAGAAAGTTAGGAAGGGGGATGAGAATTGTATGGGAAAACCAAAGCAACATCCCAATTTTTATGCTATAGAGGGTAAGGTTAGATCTGTATTTTCACTAACAAGCCAATACGGTTCAGCCTTGTGATACAACCAAAGCAAGGTCAGATTTCGATTATGGCATAAAATTTGTACCGTCCAGTCTTAAGTTATTGACCAAAACTCCAAATCCAACCGTTGGATCAAGCTGAAACCTTACCAGAAGATTCCAGAGGTATTTGGTCTATGTTGTGGTTCTAACTCAGATGAATAAGTGTTTAGGAAGGACTTGCGACATAGGTTAGAACAGGATATATGAATTTTGTTATTTACTTTTGTTATTTACTTTCTTTTGTCTTAAGTAATTTCTATTTGGCAAAGATCCTTTTTCTACAAGAATGTGGGAGCTTTTTTTGGGAATTGTTTTTTTACTTTCGCCAGATCTTTAATGAGCAGCAATATAATCTCTAAGTGTCGCAAGGATTCATTAATGTTTCAGAACCCTTTTTATATAAGGATTCTTTATTCATTCTAGCTACACAAGGTACCGAACAAATCAGAACATTAGACCACTATTCAAAAACACCCAAATCTATCCAAGAGTGGGGGTAAGATAAGAGAAGTGAAGAAAGTTAGGAAGGGTGATGAGAATTGTGTGGAAAAACTAAAGAAACAACCCAATTTTTAAGCTAGACAAGGTAAGGTTAGATCTGTATTTTTTCACTTACAAGCCAATGATTTTACTTGTGTACAAAGAGTGATACTGATTCACCTTGTGATTCAACCCAAGTAAGGTCAGATTTTGATTTTGGCATAAAATTTCTATTGTCCAGTCATACATTATTGAGCAGAAGTCCAAATCTAACCATTAGATCAAGTTGAAACTTTACCAGAAGATTCTAGAGGTATTGGTTTATGTTGTCATTCTAACTCAGATGAATAGGTGTTTGAGAAGGACTTGTGATATAGCTTAGAACAAGCTATATGAATTTTGTTATTTACTTTCTTTTGACTTGTGGACTTTCTATTTGGCAAAGATCCTTTTTCTAAAATGATGTGGGAGCTTGTTTTGGGAATTTGTTTTTTAGTTTTGCAGGGATCTTTATTGAGCTGTTATATAATCTCTAAGTGTGGCAAGGATTCATTAATGTTTCACAATCTTTTTCTTATAAGGATTCCTTTTTCATTCTATCTACGAAAGGAACCAAACAAATTAGAACATTTGACCACTGCTCAAAAACACCCAAATCTGGCCGAGAGTGGGGGTAAGATAAGAGAAGTGAAAGAAAGTTCGGAGGCAGTGTTTTGAAACCCGGACCGGCCCGGCGGGTCGACCCGGGACCCAGTCGACCCGGGCCTGAGACCGGTCCGGGTCTAAGCAAAAACCCATTTGAGAGTTGGCCCGGTGAATCCCGGTCGACCTGGCAGGTCAACCCGGAACCCGGGTGACCCGGGCAAACCCAGCTGAGACCCGACCTCCTTTTTTATACATACAAAGACGTCAAACGACGTCGTTTTGGCCTGTTAAAAGGCCAAAACGACGAAGATGAACGATGCATAATTGTTGCAATTGCAAACATAGATAAAACCTAATTAAGGAAAAACAATTTCAATCGTGAAGAGTAGAGGAGCAGAAAACTCTTGATCACTGTTTCAAATCTGCGAATAAAGTTAGATTCTTGTTTCTCTTCACGAATCTTCTTCTTTCACTCTCTCTTTTCTTTATTCTTTGCCTTTTTTTTAACTTGCAGTTCTTGATCTGGCATCAATTTGCAGTTCTTGATCTCTGCAACGATTCATTCGCAGCTCACACCCACGGGTATGTTTCTCTGTTCTTTTCTTGATCTCTGCCTCATTTTTCTTGATTCAACAAGCACGTTCTTTTCTTGATCTCTTTTCTTCGAATAAGGTTGATTTACTGACTAATTTGCTTGTGAATGATTCTAGCAGAATGTTTAACTGTTGATTGATGTCTATCATGGGAATTAACTTTTCACTCTTTCACTTGTTAATACTGATCTTGATTATGTGGTGAACGGCAAGGTGCATGTCTCTTAATTTGGCTGTTAAGTATGCTGATGTTATTCACTCTGTTATCTTGCAGGTTAGTTTTTTCGATGGATTGTGTTATTTGGTCTAAGTTGTGGTTCTAAGTCAGATGAATAAGTGTTTGGGAAGGACTTCGATATAGGTTACAATAGGCTATATGAATTTTTTTTATTTACATTCTTTTGACTTGTGTACTTTCCATTTGGCAAAGATCCTTTTTCTTCAAGCATGTGGGAGCTTATTTTGAGAATTTTTTTTTTTACTTTCGCTAGGATCTTTAATGAGCTGCAATATAATTTTTAAGTGTGGCAAGGATTCATTAATGTTTCAGAACTCTTTTCATATAAGAATTCCTTATTCATTGTAGCTACACAAGGAAACAAACAAATCAGAACTTTTGATCACTACTCAAAAACTCTCAAATATGGCCGGGAGTGGGGGCAAGATAAGAGAAGTGAAGAAAGTTAGGAAGGGGGATGAGAATTGTATGGGAAAACCAAAGCAATATCCCAATTTTTATGCTATAGAGGGTAAGGTTAGATCTGTATTTTCACTAACAAGCCAATACGGTTTAGCCTTGTGATACAACCAAAGCAAGGTCAGATTTCAATTATGGCGTAAAATTTGTACCGTCTAGTCTTAAGTTATTGACCAAAACTCCAAATCCAACCGTTGAATCAAGCTGAAACCTTACCAGAAGATTCCAGAGGTATTTGGTCTATGTTGTGGTTCTAACTCAGATGAATAAGTGTTTAGGAAGGACTTGCGACATATGTTAGAACGGGATATATGAATTTTGTTATTTACTTTCGTTATTTACTTTCTTTTGTCTTGAGTAATTTCTATTTGGCAAAGATCCTTTTTCTACAAGAATGCGGGAGCTTTTTTTGGGAATTGTTTTTTCACTTTCGCCAGATCTTTAATGAGCAGCAATATAATCTCTAAGTGTTGCAAGGATTCATTAATGTTTCAGAACCCTTTTTATATAAGGATTCTTTATTCATTCTAGCTACACAAGGTACCAAACAAATCAGAACATTAGACCACTATTCAAAAACACCCAAATCTATCCAAGAGTGGGGGTAAGATAAGAGAAGTGAAGAAAGTTAGGAAGGGTGATGAGAATTGTGTGGAAAAACTAAAGAAACAACCCAATTTTTAAGCTAGACAAGGTAAGGTTAGATCTGTATTTTTCACTTACAAGCCAATGATTTTACTTGTGTACAAAGAGTGATACAGTTCAGCCTTGTGATTCAACCCAAGCAAGGTCAGATTTTGATTTTGGCATAAAATTTCTATTGTCCAGTCATACATTATTGAGCAGAAGTCCAAATCTAACCATTAGATCAAGTTCAAACTTTACCAGAAGATTCTAGAGGTATTGGTTTATGTTGTCATTCTAACTCAGATGAATAGGTGTTTGAGAAGGACTTGTGATATAGCTTAGAACAAGCTATATGAATTTTGTTATTTACTTTCTTTTGACTTGTGGACTTTCTATTTGGCAAAGATTCTTTTTCTAAAATGATGTGGGAGCTTGTTTTGGGAATTTGTTTTTTAGTTTTGCAGGGATCTTTATTGAGCTGTCATATAATCTCTAAGTGTGGCAAAGATTTATTAATGTTTCACAATCCTTTTCTTATAAGGATTCCTTTTTCATTCTATCTACAAAAGGAACCAAACAAATTAGAACATTCAACCACTGCTCAAAAACACCCAAATCTGGCCGAGAGTGGGGGTAAGATAAGAGAAGTGAAAGAAAGTTTGGAAGGGTGATGAGAATTGTGTGGAAAGTTTAAAGAAACAACCCAATTTTTATGCTAGAGAGGGTAAGGTTAGATCTGTATTTTTCACTAACAAACCAATAATTTTACTTATATGCAAAGAATGATACGGTTCAGCATTGTGATTCAACCCAACCAAGGTCAGATTTGGTATTGGTCTATGTTGTATCGAGCTGGAACTTCACCAGAAGATTCCAGAGGTATTGGTCTATGTTGCGATTCTAATTTTGATTAATAGGTGTTTGGGAAGGACTTGCGATATAGGTTAGAACAGGATATATGAATGTTGTTATTTACTTTCTTTTGACTTGTGGACTTTATATTTGGCAAAGATTCTTTTTCTACAAGGATGTGGGAGCTTGTTTTGAGAATTTATTTTTTATTTTCGTAAGGATCTTTAATGAGCTGCAATATAATCTATAAATATGACAATGAGTCATTATTGTTTCAGAACCCTTTTCTTAAAAGGATTCCTTATTCATTCCAGCTACACAAGGAACCAAACAAATCAGAACTTTCAACCACTACTCAAATACAACTGAATATGGCCGAGAGTGAGGGTAAGATAAGATAAGTGAAGAAAGTTAGGAAGGGTGATGAGAATTGTGTGGAAAAACTAAAGAAACAACCCAATTTTTATGCCAGAGAGGTTAATGTTAGATTTTTATTTTTCACTAAAAGCCAATGATTTTACTTGCATGCAATGACTGATACAGTTCAGCCTGGTGATTGAAACCAAGCCTGATACAGATTTAAACCATGCTTGAAGTATCTGAAACATAAATATTCATTACTTTTTTATCAATTGTTTTTATATTTATAATTTTAAAACATTTAAATTATCCTTCATGTATCATAAACATAAATACTAAATATGTTTTTGTATAAATTCGTTTTATATTTTATAATTTTAAAACAGTTAAGCTATCTTTGAAGTATTATCCTAAAGAGAAATCTGAATTATTTTTTATAAATTGTTTTTATAATTTAAAATTTTAAAGTATTGAAATTATCCTTGAAGTATTCTAGAAAGAAATTGAATTGTTTATTTATAAATTTAGTTTAAATTTTATAATTTTAAAACATGTAAACTATCTTTGAAGTATACTAAATAGAAATCGTAATTAATGTTTTTATAAAATTATTTTATATTTTAAAACAATTAAACTATCATTGTAGTATCCTACACCAAAATCTTAATTAATTGTTTTGTGAATTGTTTTAATATTTTATAATTTTAAAACATTTAAACTATCATTGAAGTATCATAAACGTAAATCCTAATTTATTTTTAATAAATTTGTTTTGTATTTTAAAACTTTAAAACAATCAAACTATCATTGAAGTATTCTGAATAGAAATCCTAATTATTTTTTTATAATTCATAATTTTAAAACATTTAAACTATCATTAAAGTATGCTACACATAAATACTCATTATTTTTTTCAAAAGTTTTTATATTTTTAATTTTAAAATATTTAAATTATCCTTCAAGTATCCTAAACAGAAATTCTATCTTTTTAAAAAAATAAATTGTTTTTATATTTTGAAAATTTTAAAATAATTAAACTGTACTTAAAGTATTTTGAGCAAAAATCCTAATAAAGTTTTAATTTTTTTTTATATTTTATTATTTCAAAACAATTAAACTATACCTGAAGTATCCTAAATAGAAATTCAAATTACTATTTTTTTTTTATAAAATCCAAAGTATTCTAAGGCTCAACATCCTCTGCATACAACGCATGAAGATCCGACTTTGTGCATGCATGAAAGGGTTGTTGTACTACCATCAAGGCTGAAGAGAGTTTTTTCATGCAGAAGGCAAGGATATAATGGCTTGGCTTGGGGGACTAGAATACTAGCTATTTTCATAAATTAGTAAATGGAAGACAAAACATAAATATGCTTCTCTCAATTACAAGGGAGGATGGGGACGTTGTTGAAGGGCATGAAGCTGTCAAATCAAAAGTAATTGCGTACTTCTAGAGTGTGTTAGGAGTGAAACAGGAGGCTGGGATTGTGAACGAGGAAATGATAGAATCACCTATTAAATTGAAACTGAACGTAGCAGAATTTAATAGCCCAAGACAAGGGAGGAGATTAAGGATGCTATATATGTTCAGTTTGAAAAACACAAAAGCCACGGGCCCAAATGGTTTCAACGCAAGTTTCTTCAAAAGAATGTGGCACATAGTTGGGGAAGATGTAATCAATACTGTTAAATCATTCTTTCAAACTCGTAGAATGCTGAAGGAAATGTGATGCGAACCTCGTGATCATATAGTCACGCAAAGACACTAATTCTTAGAACGCCAAGTAAATCAGGTTTGATAAAAGTGTGACACAAAGATAACTTGTACCTAGGCATCAACACTATTGAAAACGGAAACCCCCACCCAACGAATATTGATTCGCAAATGAGAAGTATAAGGATGACACCACGAAGACAATTGTTCTTCGATAAGTTGTTTTTCAGTCCTTTAGAGAACCAAGGAAAAATCTATCCCACCAACACACAATAAAAGCGACAAAGAAGCTTATTGATCTGAAAATTACGTAACCTTACATGTTTGATTATGCCTTTATTTATACTAACTCTAGACTTAAAGAAACCCTAATGGACCCCCTTTAGGTGGACTTACATGAAGCCCACTTACAATTGACCCAAATAAGTAATAATAACCCAAAGACAAAAAAATAATAAAAATTCAAAAATTACTATCCTAAATATGCTAGAATTAGATTTGTCACCCTTAAGAAGTCCTAAATAAACTAGGAGAAATCTAATTTGAAAAATTTGTGTTGCTGCCCCCTTTGATGTCCTTGATTAGCTTGGATTTCCTTATTTAAGTTGGACAATTAAGAAAACAAATTTTCTCCTTTGTTGTTGATTTAATTACTTTCATTCCTAAGTTAGGAAAAACATTAAATAATCCTCCCCACTTTAGGAATAAGATCTAGCCAACTTCCTTAATTAGGAGAATAAATTGCTAACTTTCTATCCTTATAGCATTAGGAAAAAAACAAGCCTAATAAGGCTGGTATTGGGCCGGACACATCAGCCCCTTGTTCCACACCTAATTGGACTTTTTTGGACCTGAATTAGATGAATTGAAGGCTGTCCTTTATGCTCCTTAAATGTCCCAAGCCCCTCTAGGTCCATTTTGGTAATTGATAATTTTTTGTGAGAATTTGTGATAATTAATAATTTTAAGAGAATACGTGAGAATGGTTGAATTTTATTAAATTATATATTTTTTTAATATGAGAGAATTGGTTAATGTTTGATATTACTATAGTTCATATGTTATGAATAAGCCCATTCAATGCTTCTTTAAGCTTCTTTGCCCTAGCTCTTGTAATTGGCCTAATTGACACCTCCAATGGGTCGTTGACATGATTACATATGGTGTTGGGCTGATCCTCATATCCCCTCTCTCTTCAAAAGGATTTGACCTCGAATCATTACCTACACCAAACAGAGTAAGATCAGAAACATTAAAGGTAGCACTAACACCATACTCACCTGGCAAATCAACTTTATAAGCATTGTCATTGATTCTCTCAAGGATCTGAAATGGCCCATCTCTCGTGGTTGTAGCTTTGATTTTCTATGGTCCAGAAATCTCTCCTTGCATATATGCACTCAAACCCAATCGTCTGGCTCAAAGATAACATGTTTGCGCCCCTTATTGGCTTTAGTCATATAAACTCGATTCCTCTTTTCAATCTGTTGCCGCACACTCTCATGGAGTGTCTTCACCACCCATGCTTTATGATTACCATCCAAACTAACCATTTCATTAACAGGCAAAGCAATCAAATCTATTGAAGTTAAAGGGTTAAATCCATACACAATTTCAAATGGTGAAAACTCAGTAGTAGAATGCACACTGCAATTATATGCAAACTTTATAAATGACAAACAATCTTCCCAATTCTTTAAGTTCTTTTAAATGACACCACGTAGAAGTTGTGTTAAGGTCCTATTAACTACTTCGGTTTGGCCATCTGTTTGGGGGTGACAAGTAGTTGAAAATAATAGTTTAGTACCCAATTTTCCCCATAACACCTTCCAAAAATAGCCGAGAAACTTAACATCTCTATCAGAAACGATGCTCTTAGGGACCCCGTCAAGCCGTACTATCTCTCTAAAGAACAAATCAGCAATGTTAATTGCATCATCAGTTTTATGACATGGAATGAAGGCAATCTTTGAAAACCTATTAACAACTATAAAGATGGAATCCCTACCCCATTTTGATCTAGGTAAACCTAAGAAGAAGTCCATCAAAATGTCTACCCATGGTTCATTCGGTACCGGTAAAGGGGTATACAAGCCATGTGGCTGAGTCCTAGACTTTGCTTTCCTACAAGTTATGAATTTATCACATATGCGTTGCACATCTTTTTTCATTTTAGACCAATTAAAATATTCATGCAACACATCCAAAGTCTTAACAACACCAAAATTCCCCATCAACCCGCCTCCATGTGCTTCACGTACAAGCAAACGACTCTAAAACTGAAGTTAATGGAACACACAAACGACTCTCTTTTTTTTTGGTAAGTTGACGTATGTATTAAAAGAAGAAGATACAAACATTATAAGGGGCATACCCCAGATTTACAATGATAACAGAAACATAAAACAACAGATGGCTACAGGCTAGCCACCGACCCTAAAACTGAAACCTCACTAGATTCGTGAGGGAACCAATACAACCAGCTAACTAACAAATTAAGAATCTATGGTATTCACCCTCCAAGCTCGTTGGATCCTTTTGTTTTCATTTGTTGGTACGACATTCCTCATCAAATCAAGCTTATCACGAATGATACATTCGATTTGATTAAAGACCAAATTCGAAGTTCTAGACATTCCAGCAAAGATCCTTGCATTCCGTTCTTGCCATACATGGTACACTGTAGCCGCAAAACTCAGTTTACGAGAAAAATTAACGAAACTCTTGCCATGCCAAGAGATGGTGGCCCATCGAATCCATTCATCCCAGCCTTTTGTCATTCTTGGAATGTCGCATCTGTCACAAACATCCCACCAGATCGCTTTAGTATAGGAGCATTCAAAAAACAAGTGGTTGTGATCCTCATTGTTGCGGCACACAAACGACTCTCTTTAAACAAATATCCATCAAGTCTATAGAACTTCCTAAAAGCCGAAGTTTCGCAAGCATTGTAAACATTAGCAAAATCACTATCCTCCTTGTATAATTCTTTTGTGTTCAAATCCTAGAAACCTAGCTTTCAAAGTAGATAAAAGAACATACCTGCGTGAAAGTGCATCAGCCATAGTGTTTTCTTTTCCTTGCTTATACTTGATCATATACGCAAAGGTTTCAATAAATTCAACCCATTTTGGCATGTCTCCTACTCAACTTACCTTGCCCTTTCAAGTGCTTCAATGATTCATGATCAGAATGTATCACAAACTCAAGGCCACGTAATTGTGTCACGTCTCTAAAGTTCTTACCAAGGCATAAAGCTCTTTGTTATATGTAAGGTAAATCTGATGTGCCGTGAATGATTTGAAAATCAGCAATAATGAATCTGATGAAAAATAGATGAAGGATGGGTATGGTTGGTTGTCTTTTTTTTGGTGTTTAGGCTGGATTATTTATAGGTTGGTAAATAAGATGAAGGATAAACTAGAATGATATTTTGATAAGTCGATCTAGACGCACACAAAGATCAATCTAGGATTTCGACGCTATACTCTTTGTGATTGAAGAGTGATAAGTTAGGTAAGGTTCTTCACAAAAATCAATATGGAAGAACAATTCTAAATTTCTTTGAATTAAGTTTGAAATCTTGGCCAAAAGTGTTTATTACATATTTATAACTGGAACATCCCTCCATAGTTAGGAAAATTCAACATTGCAGAATTCAAGCCAAAAAAATTAGACTTTGACAAAGTAACTAGACAAATTTAACTAGCATACCTTTTGTAACCTTAATTGAAACATAAAAGGGCCAAATTTAAAACGGCTATAACTTCTTGCACAAAAGTCCAATGCAATCATGATTGAACAATCTAGAAAGATCACGTTCTGAACTTGAAATCCAACTAGATTAGTCTTGTCTTCACATGCAATTGATGACTTCAAAATCATGTTCAAATTCATCTACTATTCTGACAGTAAATAACATCAATTTCTTCACTTATTTGCATTATCAATCCAAACTCAAGTAGCCCAACATCAAAAGAACCATTAAGGGTTTTCCCATATCCAAGTTTCAATTGTAGGCAAATAAGAACCTTTGAACCAATTCCGAACAGATTGCTAGCTTTTAACTCCGAAACAGCTTCAATCACTCCAATTTGACTAGTCAAGGCCATTTTGCAATTATTTCGCTCTCGTTCTTGTAATTGGGCCGTCTGAATCTTCTTGTAGATTAGGTTCGGCTTTACAAGATGGATTATAATTCCCATGATGCACATCATTAGCCCCGGGTTGAGAATGATTTGTCCTCAAATCAGTATCGTCAATACCATCCAAGTATGGAGTCAAGTCTTTCATATTAAAAGTAGCTGATACGTTGAAATCACCAGGAAGATCTACCTTATATGCGTTGTCATTTACCTTCTCTGTAATCCGAAATGGACCATCAACTCTTGGCATCAACTTGGACTTACGTTTCTTGTGGGAAATCTGCCCCTGCTAATATGAATCCAAACAAGATCTTCAGGTTTAAACCTAACCATTTTCTGCCCCTTGTTAGCTTGTTTAGCATACTTTGTTGTTTTCTCCTCAATATGTAATCGAACCTGCTCATGTAGTTTCTTCATCAATTCTGCCTTTCTAATTCCATCCTTAGATGTCCTCTCATCAATTGGAATATGAACATGATCAATAACAACACAAGGATTAAAGCTATACACAACCTCAAATGGTGAAAATTTTGTAGCCCCATGCACACTATGATTAAATGCAAACTCCACAATAGGCAAACAAGTATCCCAACTCTTCAAATTCTTATGTATAACAGGTCGTAACAAAGAAGATAAAGTTTGGTTTACTACCTCAGTTTGTCCATCAATTTGTGGATGACATGTTGATGTGAACCTCGTGATCACGTGGTCACACAACCCAGACGCATAGATACCAATTCCCGGAAAGCCAAGTAAATTAGGTTTGATAGGAGTGTGACATAAAGATAACTTGTACCTAGGCACTGTACTATTGGAAACGGAGACCCCCACCCAACGAATATTGATTCACGAACGAGAAGTATAAGGATGACGCCACGAAGATAGTTGTTCTTCAATAAGTCATTTTTCAGTTCATTAGAGAACCATGAAAGGGAGATTACCTCACCAACACACACACACACACACACACACACACACACACACACAAAGTGCGGCAAACAAGAAGTTTTATTAATCTGAATTGTCCAACCTTACATGTCTTGTTATGCCCTTATTTATAGTGATTCCAAACTAAAATAAAACCTAATGGACCCCTTAAGAATATGATGCCCACTTACAATTAAACCCAAATAATATAAATAAACCCTAAACTAAGAAGAAAATAATAATAACAACAATAAATCTGAATTTAATATCCTAAATATAAGATTTGTTGCCCTTTAGAAGACCCATATGAGCTAGGAGAATCAAATCTGAAGGTAGTTTTAATTCTGAAATCTTCTTTTCTTTTTTTTTTATAGCTAGGTTGAATAAGGAATTCTTGTAAGAAAAGGATTCTGAAACATTTATGAATCGTTGCCACACTTGTAAACTATGTTGCAGCCTATTAAAGATATTTGTAGAATTAGAAGATTCCCAAAATAAACTGCCACCTCCTTTTAGAAAAAGAATCCTAGCCAAATAGGAAGTCCACAAGTCAAAAGGAAGTAAATAACAGAATTTGTACAGCTTCTGTTGACCTGTGTTTCGATGCCTTCCCGGAATCCGATTGAACTGAAATTCTAAACAATTGTAGGAAAACATGTCAGGAGACTCCATGTAAAATTTCAACTGGATCCAACGGTCGGATTGATAATTATGACTGTTGCTGTAAAACTGGATAGCTGCACATTTTACATCAAAATTCGAATTTGACCTTGGCTGGATCATATCACAGGTCATATTAAAAAGTAACTTCATTCCAAGCTTTCTCCAAAGAGTCTTCCAAAATGGCTTAAGAACTTTGTATCACGATCAGAGACAATGCTTTTAGGAACTCCATGCAACCGAACAATCTCTTGAGTCTAGAGTTAGTATAAATAAAGGCATAACCAGACATGTAAGTTAGACAATTCAGATTAATAAAACTTCTTGTTGGCCCCACTTTGTACAATGCCTGGTAGTTTAAATCTCAAGAGTCAGTATAAAAAGGCCATAATCAGACATGTAGGGTTATGCAATCTTGAGATTAATAAGACTTCTTTGATGCATTTTGTTGTGTAAGTTGGTGAGATATTCTCCCTTGGTTTCCTAAAGAATTGATAACGACTTAACGAAGAACAACTGGCTTCGTGGCGTCATCCTTATTCTTGTTCATGAATCAATATTCATTGGATGTGGGTTATCGTTTCCAATAATGCTGGTGTCTAGATACAAGTTATCTTTGTGTAACACTTATAAACCTCATTTACTTGGCTTCCTGGAAATTGGTGTCTTTGCGTGTGCATTGCTTGATTGCATGTTCAAAAGGTTCGCATCAGCCATTCATTTTTCAAAAAGAGCTAAGATCTTAGGATAACCATTCTTTATATGCCAACAAAAAAATCTAAAATTGTATCATAGCACTTGAATGACATACCTTTGAATTTACATCTCAATGATTTAATTTTTTTTTTTTGGTAAGTTGACGTATGTATTAAAAGAAGAAGATACAAATATTATAAGGGGCATACCCCAGATTTACAATGATAACAGAAACATAAAACAACAGATGGCTACAGGCTAGCCACCGACCCTAAAACTGAAACCTCACTAGATTCGTGAGGGAAACCAAGACAACCAGCTAACTAACAAATTAAGAATCTATGGTATTCACCCTCCAAGCTCGTTGGATCCTTTTGTTTTCATTTGTTGGTACGACATTCCTCATCAAATCAAGCTTATCACGAATGATACATTTGATTTGATTAAAGACCAAATTCGAAGTTCTAGACATTCCAAAGAAAGATCCTTGCATTCCGTTCTTGCCATACATGATACATCTGTAGCTACAAAACTTCGGGTTTACGAGAAAAATTGACTGAAACTCTTGCCATGCCAAGAGATGGTGGCCCATCGAATCCATTCATCCCAGCCTTTTGTCATTCTTGGAATGTCGCGATCCGTCACAAACATCCCACCGGATCGCTTTAGTATAGGAGCATTCAAAGAACAAGTGGTTGTGATCCTCATTGTTCTGGAGACGAGTGAGCATCTATTGGGACCATGTATACCAAACCGATGAAGTTTATCTTGAGTTGTGAGTTTCGTTGGACAGCCATCCATAGAAGAAATGAATGTCTTGGAACAAAGCATTCTTGAACCACACAATGTCATGCCATTCAACCATCCGACGATGACGTCTTAGTTGTTCCCAAGCTACTTTGACCGAGAATCCGTGATTTGGCGAATCCAACCAAACTATCTCATCCTTTTGCCCCATCTTAGGATTAGAATTGGAAGGAATGGCTTCTATAATGGGGTGCCAGCCAATAGCTTGGGTGGTAGGAGTTTTCCATTCGAGTTCCGAATTAGCACATTCACCTTCACGTTCTTGGCCATACCGAATCATAGATGAATCTTTCCCCGTAAGAATCCGTGAGTGGGCTTTGAGGATGCCAATTATCAAACCATAGAGAGGTTGTCATTCCATCTCCTATGATGTACTTCATCTTGGCCATGCTAAGGATCCGAGCTTTAGAATCTTTCCCCAAGCCCAAGAGCAATTCGTAGGCGTCTTGATTGTCCAGAAATTCCTACCTGCAACAGATTGGATCCGATCCAAGTAGACCATATTGAGCCATCCGAGTCATTGCACGGGTTCCAAATGTGTTTCAACAAAGCAATCTTGTTCCATTCTGTTATCCTTTTTATTCCTAGCCCCCCCTCCTTTTTTTGGAAGACATACCCGATCCCAAGCCACTTTAGCCCCCAAGAGAGTTCTCATATCCGAACCCGACCAAAGAAAGGATTTCATAATTTGCTCCACATTTTTAATTACTTGCCCGGTAGGAGAAAGAGAGATGCCCAATAGACTGTATGGAAAATAAGACTGAATTAATCGGTTGTACCCGCCCCGCATAAAGAGTGTTCTACAAGTCCAATGTCGAACTTTAGAGGTGATTCGATCCACGAGGCCCTTACAATAAACAGCCTTTAGTCTGGACGAGAGAAGAGGTACTCCCAAATATTTCATTGGGAGCTCCCCCTCTCTAAACCCAAGAATATGAATAATTTGTTCCCTCTCAACATTTAACACACCGCTCAAGAAGACGCCGCTTTTGTTTGGATTTGGATACAGACCGATAGATCTTGAAACTTTGTGAGCACAGTTCTGATCATACGGATTGAGTTTACATCCCCGTTGCTAAAAATCATCAAGTCATCAGCAAAACAAAGATGAGAAATTCTGTCCTTCTTGCATCTCGGTGGAACTTGAATTCTTGGTTGGCACTCATCTTGCGGAATAGCCCGACGGGATTTCCATACATAGGACAAACAAATATGGGGACAATGGATCCCCTTGTCTCGACCCTCTTCCCCCTTGAAAGTAACCTCGCAAGCTCACCATTGGACGTTGATAGAGAATTGACATGATGTAACACAAACCATGATCCAATCAATGACTGTTCTAGGGAATCCCATTTTTATTAACATAAGCGTCAACGAAATCCCACCGCACCGAGTCATAAGCCTTCATCGGATCAACTTTCATAGCACAACGAAAGGGTCCCATAGATTTATGATAGCCTTTCATTAGTTCCCGAGACAAAAGAATGTTATCACCGATTCTCCGTTCCCGAGATAAAAGCGATCGATATGGGCCAACTAAGGATGGCAAAACAACTTTGATTCTCCCAGCTAGAATCTTAGCGATGCATTTGTACACTGTATTGCAGCAAGATATAGGACGGAAATCTGTCAACCTTGTAGGATTAGCAACTTTAGGAATAAGGGAAATGGATGTAGCATTCATTTCTTTAAGCATTCTACGAGTCTGAAAGAAGGATCTAACAGCGTTGATTACATCTTCCCCAACTATGTGCCACATTCTTTTGAAGAAACTTGCGTTAAAGCCATCCGGACCAGGGGCTTTGTTGTTCTTCAAACTAAACATAGCATGCTTAATCTCCTCCCTTGTTACATCTTGTGCGAGAACATGCTGTTGCGTTGAAGACAGTTTCAAGTTAATTGTCGATTCCATCACTTCCTCGTTCAGAACCCTAGGCATCTGATCAACACCTAACACACGATGGAAGTATGCAATTACTTCTGATTTGACTGCCTCGTGTCCTTCGACAACCTCTCCATCCTCCCTTGTAAGTGATAGAAGCTTATTTCTATTCTGTCTTCCATTTACTGATTTGTGAAAGTAGCTAGTATTCTGATCCCCCAAGCTAAGCCATTGTATCCTTGCCTTCTGTTTGAAAAAACTCTCTTCAGCCCTGACGATAGAAGCGTATTTATGAACAGCATCCCTTTCTCGCATGCACAAAATTGGATTCTCATGCGCTGTATGCAGAGCCTGTTGAGCCTTATCCATTTTGTTTTTTGCATCTTTCACTCTATCTGAAATGTTGGAGAAGTGAGCCATATTGAAAAGTTTCAATTCCTGCTTTAGCTTTCTTAGTTTGCAACACAGCTGATACATTGGACAACCCCCCGAATTCTGATCCCATACCTTCTTCACCAAGGGCATGAACTCGTCATGATCCATCCACATATCGAAGAATCTGAATGGTTTCTTTATGTTCTGATCATTGCCAATAACCCTTACCACCATAGGAGAATGGTCTGACATACCCGAAGGCAAAAATCTCGCTTCCGATAATGGAAATTTCAGATTCCACTTCTCATTGACAAGCACTCTATCTAGTTTCCGCGATAATCAGATTCTCAGGACATTGGTTCGACCAAGTATAATGCATACCTGAATACCGAAGATCATCTACTTTCGCTTCTCGAATACATGTATCCAATCTGTCCATAGTACCAGCCCACGTAGTAGACCCTCCTAACCTGTCCGACTGGTTGCGGATAGCATTAAAATCACCCATAAGAATCCACGGGGTTGACTCCCATCCATCACTACGACTCACAATATCAGACCATAATGCCTCACGTAAGGAAGCATTATTGTCTCCATAAATAATTGAAGTATTGAAACTTATATTGGTAGCTAATATAGCGACAGAAACATGAATAGCCTGGTCTGACATTCCAAAAACATCCACCTTCACCGTATCAGCATTCCAACAAACCCAAATACGCCCACGACAAGAGAAATCATAATTATACAAGAAGGACCAAGAACGCAGAAGAAGTTGAGAAACCTTATCTTTATTCTTGTCTTTAACTCGAGTTTCAACCAGACCAAAAAGAGCTATCCTCTCTTGATGGATGAGCCGACGCAATTCTGAATGCTTTATAGGATCATTCAAACCTCTAATATTCCAACATCCAATAATCATAGGAAATAGAGAGGAGTACAAACAGCAACACAAATAGGAAAAATAGAAGAAGACGAAGACTCTTAGTCTTTTCTTTGTAAATCCTTGCATTCTCATAAGCATCATTTTGTTTATGATTTCTATTTATGATACTCCAAGGATAGTTTATATGTTTTAAAATTATAAATGATAAAAATAATTGTTTTTAAATGTAATTGAGATTTCTGTTGAGGATACTTTAATGTAGTTTAATTGTTTTAAAATTTTAAAATGTTATTTTAAAAAAACATATAAACTATCCTTAAAGTATCATAAATAGAAATCATAAACAAAATGATGCTTATGAGAATGCAAGGATTTACAAAGAAAAGACTAAGAGTCTTCGTCTTCTTCTATTTTTCCTATTGTGTCTTGTATTCAGCAAGAGAGAGGGAACGAAGGAGGATTCTAGCTCAAGGATGCGAAAAACTAAGCCATGGTTTAGGGGTTTTCGAACAAGAAGTTAATAAGTGTAGAAGATTATTCTATGATCTTCAAGACTCATGGGAACGAGGTTCGCATCAGTTGGTATTAGAGCTAGGCTTCGAAATAAGGTTATATCCTTCTGTTATTTTCGGTTTTTTTAGTGTTCCTTTAAGTTTTTCAGTGTTTGCGTCTTGTTCTTCGTGTCTGTGTCATCTAAGCAAAAAAAAAAAGAGGATTATATTTCATCTTGTTACTGTCTCTAATCATATCAGTATATTAAAAAGAAAAGAGAGAGAGAGAGAGAGAGAGAGAGATTAGTTGAAATTTGAAGGATCATTCATTTTTTTATCACAAAAACACAACTCTTTGTGAACCATAAGCAAACCACCTCGGAATACATTGAAAATTTATATTCAGCCTATTGGGAGTGAGATCGAATCATATGTCAAATTTGGGATTATTCTGATATTGTTTGCTTGAGGTTTGAATTCGAGGTTCAATTCTGTTGCAAAAACACTACTCTTAGTGAACTATATGCAAACCACCATATAATAACTTGAATCTTCATATATTGTGTATTGGGAATGAGATCGCTCCATATCTTAAATTTTGGCTTATTTTGATATCGACTTCTGGAGGTTTTAATTGGAGGTTCAATTCTACCGCAAACTGATCATACAAGAGAAACGGGTACCCAAACATAAAAGAATGACCTATAAATTTATTTTTGTTGTTTTTTTAGTTTTATAATACTAAATATTGAATTTAAGTTCATTTTGAGATCGTTTGGTCCGAGTTTCAATTCTGTTACGTAAAAATTACGTAACAGGTTAGATTTGCGTCAAGTTTCAAAACATGATCCTTGGTGTTTAGTTTTGTTGAAATATTTTTGTTTCTATTATATTTGGGTTATCTAGAGTCAAGTAACTGTTTTTGCTAATATTCGCTTCTGTTTTATTTCGTGTCTTCATTTCATCCATAATTCGTACGAATTTGCATTGCTACTCGCAAAATCATAATCATAGTTTTGTTTTGCTTTGTTTTCAATATATTTATTGATTCTTGAGTCTGAAAATTATAATTAGAGTGCTCTGCAAAAGGCTACTGACTTTGATTTGTTGATTGTTCCTAAAGAACCAAAAGAAAGCAAGTTGTGAGGTAAAAGGCGTAGTGAGCTTATTAGAGTGAAAAGCCTTGATTTTGTTTTTGTGGGATACACGAGAGGTGTGAGGATATATTTTGTGCTACTAACCCAGATTTTGCAGATTCAAAGAATGTCTGAAAACAACAAATCAACGACACAGAACGCTGACGTAGCTTTCCAATTACGAGCCATAGGCCAACAACTTGAGCTGCTGTCTAGAACGTACAAGGATCTGAAAGATGAGGTGAATTCAATAAAGCAAAAGAATAGTGGGGCTAATTGTCGAGGAAATACGGTCCATATGGCGCATCGGAATGCAGATCTGATTTTGAAGAGTTTATTGACGAAAACGCAGATGCATGTGAAGATGACTATGATTTTGCATCTGCTGGCCAAGGAATCAGGTTTAGACCGAACATGGCTAGGAGTGATACGATCCAGGAAAGGTCAAATTCAGATTTTGAGGTAAAATGTGCACCTATCTAGTTTTACAGCAACAGTCGTAATTCTTAATCCGACTGGTGGATCGAGCTGAAAGTTTATGTGGAGTTGCCTGACATGTTGTCCTACCTAGGTTTAAAATTTCAGCTCGATCCAGCGGTTGGATTAAGAATTATGACTGTTGCCGTAAAACTGGATAGCTGCACATTTTACGTCAAAATCTGAATTTGACCTTTCCTGGATCGTATCAACTATGAAGGCGGAGAGACAACTTTGAAAGGGACATGCTCGACCAGTGTTTAATTTGGGTTCTTCATCAACTTGGAAGCTGAATCTAAAGAGAGAGGGTACTGTCCGACCGAGATCCTTTGTTCCTTCTAGAATTGAACCACCAAAAGCTAAAGTTGATGTCACTATTGATGCCAAAGGTAAATCTGAAACTCAACCTAAATGTACCCCTGATGTTAAATGTTTCAAGTGTCAGGGAAATGGACATTATGCTTCAGAGTGTCCAAACAAGAGAATCATGATGATTAGAGATAATGGTGATATGAAATCTGAAAGTGACAGATCTGATTGTGAAGGCATGCCACCATTGGATGATAGTGATGCGGATGAGTTAGCATTACCGGTTGAGGAGTCCTTGGTTATAAGGCGAACACTTTTCAGGTCAAGGAAGACAAAACTAATCAACAAAGGGAGAACATCTTCTATACGCGTTGTTATGTACAAAGCAAGGTGTGTGGTTCAATTATAGATAGTAGAAGTTGTGTTAATGTTTGTAGTACCACCCTTGTTAGTAAACTGAATTTGTGTACTGTTAAAGCTTGCTAAACCATATAGATTGCAATGGCTGAATGATAGTGGTGAAGTGAAAGTGACTAAACAGGTTGTGGTTCCATTTTCAATTGGGAAATATGTTGATGAAGTTCTGTATGACGTGGTACCAATGCAAGCAAGTCACATCTTGTTAGGGAGACCATGGTAATATGATAGGAAGGCAATTCATGATGGGGTTAAAAATAAGTATACCATTGTAAAAGACGGTAAAACGATCACTCTTGTACCTCTTATACCCAAACAGGTGTATGATGATCAAATAAAGCTAAAAAGTGAATATGAGGCGATGGGGAGAGAAAATCAAGTTGAGGAACAAGGGTAGATAATACCATCAAATTCAGCTAGAACCCAAACCACTACAACCCATTCGTCCACCCATCCAAACACGAACAAATATTCGGCCAACATTCCAAACAAATCAAACCATTCGACCACAACTCAAAAACACCCAAATCTGGCCGAGAGTGGAGATAAGAAAAGAGGAGTGAAGAAAGTCGGGAAGGGGTGATGTGAATTGTGTGGAAAAACTAAGAAAACAACCCAATTTTTATGCTAGAGAGGGTGAGGTCAGATCTGCATTTTTCACTAACAAGCCAATGATTTTACTTGTGTACAACGAGGCTTACTTTAATACTAATGATCTTGATCATATTGTGCCTAGTGTTGCTATTTCTTTGTTGCAGGAGTTTGATGATGTGTTCCCAGGCGATACTCCTAGCGGATTACCACCATTGAGGGGGATAGAGCATCAGATTGATTTCGTACCCGAAGCTTCAATTCCTAACCGACCAGCCTATAGAAGCAATCCCGAGGAGACGAAGGAGCTTCAAAGGCAAGTTGATGAGCTGATGGAAAAGGGCTACATTCATGATAGTATGAGCTCGTGTCCTGTACCCGTGCTACTTGTTCCTAAGAAGGATGGAACATGGAGGATGTGTGTTGATTGCCGAGCCATCAACAACATAACGGTAAAGTATAGACACCATGGTCCTAAGCTTGATGACATGTTAGATGAGTTACATGGATCCTTTATTTTCTCTAAAATTGACTTGAAAAGTGGGTACTATCATATTAGGATGAAAGAAGGTGATGAGTGGAAAACAACATTTAAGACTAAGGATGGTTTGTATGAGTGGTTAGTAATGCCGTTTGGACTTACAAATGCACCTAGCATGTTTATGCGTTTATGAATCGTGTTGCGTGCATTCATAGGTAAGTTTGTGGTTGTGTATTTTGATGACATTCTGATCTATAGCAAGAACTTAATTGAGCATCTTGATCATTTGCGTAATGTACTTAGTGTGTTGCGTAGTGAGAAATTGTATGCTAATCTTAAAAAGTGTGCCTTTTGCATGGAGAAAATTGTGTTTCTTGGCTAGGGGTGAGCAAAAAAACTGAAAAACCGATTAAACCGAGAAAACCAGAAAGAAAACAGAAAAAAACCAAATTAACCAATTAAAAATTACAAAAAAATTCCAGTTCGGTTCGGTTTCGATTTCTAAAGTCTGAAACCGATTGAACCGAACAGAACGAACTGGTTCAACCAGCCAGCACTTGAAAAAAACCAACTATAAATACAATATTTTCTAACCCTAAAATCACATTCAGCCGTCAGCCGCCCCCCTTCTCTGCAAATCTCTTCTCCTTTTACTCTCACTTTACTCCCTTCTCTGCATATCTCTCCTTTTACTCTCACTTTAGTCTCTAAGTAAAGAAGCCCCTTTGAAAGCATTATTCATTATTTGAGTGAATCCTGTCTTGTGACAAGTTTAAAAGAAGGATTATTAAAAGCGGGGATAGCGGATTATCTTCTCGGGAAAGCTAGCAAGCCATCTACTTTCTTTCCTTCACCCCTCATGTAGTAAGGCTTTTCTCCCTACTGGTCCTAATCAAATAAAAGATCTTATCTGGCTAGCCATTGGTCACTTTATCAAATCTTGTTTTAATTTTCTCCCTTTACTCTCTAGTCTCTGCTTTGATTCCCTTTACTCTCCTTTGCTTTGATTTTTTCTCCCCTCCCTTTACTCTCTGTAAACCTAAAGTTATAAGCGATAAAGCAGATGATATCATTAAGATACCAAGATGAAACATCACTTTAACAAGTTTCAAGGAATTATTAATGAGTTGCCTGCAATGGGTATTAACTTTGATGATGAGATACATGGATTATGGCTTCTTGAAAGTTTACCAAACTATTTAGAATGTCAATATCTAACTCAGATGTTCTAAACAAGGAGATGAGAAGAAAGACATCAGGTTCGTCTTCCTAGTCACTAATTATCGGTTTGGAAGGGAAAAAAACCGAACCGAAATTAATCGGTTTGAACCGGTTTCGGTTTGGTTCGGTTTAAAAAATTAAAAAAAAATCAGTTTGGTTGTTTATTTTGGTTCAAAACCGGACCGAACCGGAAATGCTCAGCCCTATTCTTGGCTATGTTGTAGCGCACGCAGTATCGAGATGGATGAGGAGAAAGTTAAGGCCATCCGGGATTGGCCTACACCCAAATCGGTAAGTGAGGTAAGGATTTTTCTTGGGTTAGCTAGTTTTTACAAGCCTTTTGTGAAAGATTTCAGTACAATATCTGCACCCTTGAATGAAGTTGTTAAAAAGTCAGTTGGGTTTTAAATGGGAGGAGGAACAAGAATTGACTTTTATTCTTTTGAAAGAGAAATTATGTTAAGCACCTGTTTTAACTTTACCTGACTTTACGAAAGCATTTGAAATAAAATGTGATGCGTCTGGAATGGGAATAGGTGCTGTTTTGATGCAAGATCGGAGACCTATTGTGTATTTTAATGAGAAGTTAAGTGGAGCGACCTTGAACTATCCCACTTACGACAAAGGGGAATTAGAATTTATGTTTAGAATACTTCAATGATAGTTTAAATGTATTTTTTTTGAAAAATTAAAAAACATTTATAAAAAAATTAATTAGAATTTTTGTTAAGGTTACTTCAAGGATGGTTTAAATGTTTTAAATTTATAAAATATAAAAATAATTCATAAAAAATTATTCAGAATTTTTATTTATGATACTTCAAGAATAATATAAATAATTTAAAATTATAAAATATACAATAAATTTATAAAAAAGTAATTACAAGTTCTGTTTAGCATAGTTCAAGGATAGTTTAAAGTTTTAAAATATAAAAACAATTTATAAAATAAATAATGAGGATTTATTTTTAGGATACTTTAAGGATAGTTTAAATATTTTAAAATCTTAAAAAAAAATTAATTAGGATTTCTGTTAGAATACTTTAAGGATAATTTAAATTTTTTAAATTTAAAAAATATAAAAAAATTATTAAACAATTATTCAGGATTTCTGTTTAGGATACTTTAAGAATAGTTTAAATAATTTAAAATTATAAAATAAAAAAATAATTAGAATTTCTATTTAGGATACTTTAAGAATTGTTTAAATGTTTTAAGATTATAGAATATAAAACCAATTTATAAAAACAAGAATTAGGATTTCTATTTAGTATACCTAAATGATAGTTTAAATATTTTAAAATTATAAAATATAAAACAAAATTGTAAAAACATTAATTAGAATTTCTATTTAAAATACTTTAAGGACGATTTAATTGTTTTAAAATTTTAAAATATAAAAAAAATTATAAAAAAAATTAGAATTTTTGTTTAGGAAACTTGAAGGATGGTTTAAATGTTTTAAAATTAAAAATATAAAACAAATTGATAAAAAAAGTAATGAGTATTTACGTTTAAGATACTTTAAAGATAGTTTAAATTTTTAAAATTATAAAAACAATTTATAAAAAAAATTAAGCGGGATTTCTGTTTAGATACTTCAAGGATAATGTAAATATTTTACAAATATAAAATGTAAAAAAAAATATAAAGAAATATTTAGAATTTCTATTTAGGATACTTCAATTATAGTTTAATTGTTTTAAAATTTTAAAATAAAAAAATTAATTAAAAAATAATTAGGATTTATGTTTATGATAGTTTAAAGGTTTTACAATTATAAAATATTAAAGTAATTACCAAAAAAAATTAATTAAGATTTTTGTGTAGGATAATAAAATGATAGTTTAATTGTTTTAAAATTTTAAAATATAAATTTTTTTATAAAAACATTAATTACGATTTCTATTTAGTATACTTCAAAGATAGTTTAAATGTTTTAAAATTATAAAATTTAAACCAAATTTTTTATATAAAAAAATTCAATTTCTTTTTTAGTATAATTTCAATGTTTTAAAATTTTAAATTATAAAGATAATTTATAAAAAAATAATGAGGATTTCTGTTAGGAAAATACTTCAAAGATAGTTTGACTATTTTAAAATTATAAATATAAAATGAATTTATAAAAAAATGTATTTAGTATTTATGTTTATGATACTTTAAGGATGATTTAAATGTTTTAAAATTATAAATATAAAAACAATTTATAAAAAAAGTAATGAATATTTTTGTTTCAGATACTTCAAGTATAGTTTAAATGTTTTAAAATTATAAAATTTAAATTAAATTTATAAATAAACAATTCAGTTTTTTAGAATACTTCAAGGATAATTTCAATGCTTTAAAATTTTAAATTATAAAAACGACTTATAAAAAAATAATTCGGATTTCTCTTCAGGATAATACTTCAAAGATATCTTAACTGTTTTAAAATTATAAAATATAAAACGAATTTATACAAAAACATATTTAGTATTTATGTTTATGATACTTGAAGGATGATTTAAATGTTTTAAAATTATAAATATAAAAACAATTGATAAAAAAAAGTAATGAATATTTCTTTTTTGGATACTTCAAGTATAGTTTAAATATTTTAAAATTATAAAATATAAAAATAATTTATAAAAACATAATTAGGATTTCTATTTAGGATACTTCAAGGACAGTTTAAATATTTTAAAATAATAAAATAAAAATACAATTTATGAAAAGAATAGTAATTTGGATTTCCGTTTAAGATGCTTGGTATAGTTTAATTGTTTTGAAATAATAAAATATAAAAAAAATTTAAAAATTTATTAGGATTTTTTCTTAGAATACTTTAAGTACAGTTTAATTATTTTAAAATTTTCAAAATATGAAAACAATTTATTTTTTAAAAAAATAGAATTTTCGTTTAGGATACTTGAAAGATAATTTAAATATTTCAAAATTAAAAATATAAAAACAATTGTTAAAAAAATAATAAGTATTTATATGTAGGATACTTTAATGATAGTTTAAATGTTTTAAAATTATGAATTATAGAAAAATTTGTAAAGAAATAATTAGGATTTCTATTGGGATACGTCAATGATAGTTTGATTGTTTTAAAGTTTTATTAAAAAATAATTAGGATTTATGTTTATGATATTTCAAAGATAGTTTAAATGTTTTAAAATTATAAAATATTAAAACAATTCACAAAAAAAATTAATTAAGATTTTTGTGTAGGATACTACAATGATAGTTTAATTATTTTAAAATATAAAACAATTTTACAAAAACATTAATTATGATTTCTGTTTAGTAATACTTCAAAGATAGTTTATATGTTTTAAAATTATAAAATTTAATTCAAATTTATAAAAGAAAATTAATTTTTTTAGTATAATTCATGGATAATTTCAATGTTTTAAAAATTTAAATTATAAAAATAATTTATAAAAATATAATTAGGATTTCTATTTACGATACTTCAATGACAGTTTAAATGTTTTAAAATTATAAAATAAAAATACAATTTATAAAAAGAATAGTAATTTGGATTTCTGTTTAGGATACTCCAGGTATAGTTTAATTGTTCTGAAATAATAAAATATAAAAAAAAATTTAAAAAAATAGAATTTATGTTGAGGATACTTGAAGAATGGTTTAACATGTTTTAAAATTAAAAATATAAAAACAATTTATAAAACAAATAATGAGTATTTATGTGTAAGATACTTTAAGAATAGTTTAAATGTTTTAAAATTATGAATTATAAATGTTTTTTTATAAAAAACAATAATTAGGATTTTTGTTTAGATACTTTAAGGATAATATAAATGTTTTAGAATTTTAAATATAAAAAATTTTATAAAGAAATAATTAGGATTTCTATTCAGGATATGTCAACGATAGTTTAATTGTTTTAAAATTTTAAATACAAAAAATATTTATTAAAAAAATAATTAGGATTTTGTTTATAATACTTCAATAATAGTGTAAATGTTTTGATTTGTTTGGTTCCTTGTGTAGCTACAATGAATAAGGAATCCTAATATAAAAAGGGTTTTGAAACATTAATAAATCATTGCAACACTTAATAATTATATTGCAGCTCATTAAAGATCCTTGCGAAAGTAAAAAAACAATTCTTAAAAAAAGCTCCCACATCCTTGTAGAAAAAGGATCTTTGCCAAATAGAAATTACTCAAGACAAAAGAAATTAAATAACAAAATTCATATATCCCGTTCTAACCTATGTCGCAAGTCCTTTCCAAACACTTATTCATCTGAATTAGAACCACAACATAGACCAAATACCTCTGGAATCTTCTAGTAAGGTTTCAGTTTGATCCAACGGTTGAATTTGGAGTTCTGGTCATTAACGTAAGACTGGACGGTACAAATTTTACGCCATAATCAAAATCTGACCTTGCTTTGGTTGTATCACAAGGCTGAACCGTATCACTCTTTGCTCACAAGTGAAATCATTGGCTTGTTAGTGAAAATACAGATCTAACCTTACCCTCTATAGCATAAAAATTGGGATGTTGCTTTGGTTTTCCCACACAATTCTCATCCCCCTTCCTAACTTTATTCACTTCTCTTATCTTGCCCCCACTCCTGGCCAAATTTGGGAGTTTTTAAGTAGTGGTCGAATGTTCTGATTTGTTTGGTTCCTTGTGTAGCTAGAATGAATAAGGAATCCTTATATAAAAATGGTTCCAAAATATTAGTGAACCCATGCTACACTTAAAGATTATATTGCAGCTCATTAAAGATCCTTTAGAAACTAAAAAAAAAAATTCTCAAAACAAGCTCCCACATCCTTGTAGAAAAAGGATCTTTGCCAAATAGAAAGTACACAAGTAAAAAAAAGTAAATAACATAATTCATATAGCATGTTCTAACCTATATCGCAAGTCCTTCCCAAACACTTATTCATCTGAATTAAAACCACAACATAGAACAATACCTCTGGAATCTTCTGGTAAAGTTTGACTTGATCCAACGGTTGGATTTGGAGTTCTGATCAACAACGTAAGACTGGATGGTACAAATTTTAAGCCATAATCCAAATCTGACCTTGCGGGTTGTATCACAAGGCTGAACTATATCACTTTTTTTGCACACAAGTAAAATCATTGGCTTGGTACTGAAAAATACAGATCTATCCTTACCCTCTATAGCATAAAAATTGGGTTGTTGCTTTGGTTTTTCCACACAATTCTCATCCCCCTTCCTAACTTTCTTCACTTCTCTTATCTTGCCCACTGCCGGCCAAATTTAGGTGTTTTTGAGTAGTGATCAAAAGTTCTGATTTGTTTGTTTCCTTGTGTAGCTACAATGAATAAGGAATCCTTATATGAAAAGAGTTCTGAAATATTAATGAATCCTTGCCACACTTAAAAATTATATTGCAGCTCATTAAAGATCCTAGCGAAAGTAAAAAAAAAATTCTCAAAATAAGCTCCCACATTCTTGAAGAAAAAGGATCTTTGCCAAATAGAAAGTACACAAGTCAAAAGAACGTAAATAAAAAAAATTCATATAGCCTATTTTAACCTATATCGAAGTCCTTCCCAAACACTTATTCATCTGAATTAGAACCACAACATATACCACTACCTTTGGAATCTTCTGGTAAAGTTTCAGCTTTATCCAACGGTTGGATTTGGAGTTATAGTCAATAACGTAGGATTGGACAGTACAAATTTTAAGCCATAATCCAAATCTGACCTTGTAGGTTGTATCACAAGGCTGTACTGTATCACTCTTTTTTGCACACAAGTAAAATCATTGGCTTGGTTACGGAAAATACAGATCTAACCTTACCCTCTATAGCATAAAAATTGGGTTGTTGCTTTGGTTTTTCCACACAATTCTCATCCCCCTTCCTAACTTTCTTCACTTCTCTTATCTTGCGCCATGCTTAGGCCAAATTTAGGTGTTTTTGAGTAGTGATCAAAAGTTCTGATTTGTTTGTTTCCTTGTGTAGCTACAATGAATAAGGAATCCTTATATGAAAAGAGTTCTGAAACATTAATGAATCCTTGCCACACTTAAAAATTATATTGCAGCTCATTAAAGATCCTAGCGAAAGTAAAAAAAAAATTCTCAAAATAAGCTCCCACATTCTTGAAGAAAAAAGGATCTTTGCCAAATAGAAAGTACACAAGTCAAAAGAACGTAAATAAAAAAAATTCATATAGCCTATTTTAACCTATATCGAAGTCCTTCCCAAACACTTATTCATCTGAATTAGAACCACAACATATACCAATACCTTTGGAATCTTCTGGTAAAGTTTCAGCTTTATCCAATGGTTGGATTTGGAGTTACTGATCAATAACGTAAGATTGGACAAGTACAAATTTTAAGCCATAATCCAAATCTGACCTTGGAGGTTGTATCACAAGGCTGTACTGTATCACTCTTTTTGCACACAAGTAAAATCATTGGCTTGGTTCTGAAAAATACAGATCTAACCTTACCCTCTATAGCATAAAAATTGGGTTGTTGCTTTGGTTTTTCCACACAATTCTCATCCCACTTCCTAACTTTCTTCACTTCTCTTATCTTGCGCCTTCGCTAGGCCAAATTTAGGTGTTTTTGAGTAGTGATCAAAAGTTCTGATTTGTTTGTTTCCTTGTGTAGCTACAATGAATATGGAATCCTTATATGAAAAGAGTTCTGAAACATTAATGAATCCTTGCCACACTTAAAAATTATATTGCAGCTCATTAAAGATCCTAGCGAAAGTAAAAAAAAAAAATTCTCAAAATAAGCTCCCACATTCTTGAAGAAAAAGGATCTTTGCCAAATAGAAAGTACACAAGTCAAAAGAATGTAAATAAAAAAAATTCATATAGCCTATTTTAACCTATATCGAAGTCCTTCCCAAACACTTATTCATCTGAATTAGAACCACAACATATACCAATACCTTTGGAATCTTCTGGTAAAGTTTCAGCTTTATCCAACGGTTGGATTTGGAGTTACAGTCAATAACGTAAGATTGGACAGTACAAATTTTAAGCCATAATCCAAATCTGACCTTGTAGGTTGTATCACAAGGTTGTACGGTATCACTCTTTTTGCACACAAGTAAAATCATTGGCTTGTTAGTGAAAAATACAGATCTAACCTTACCCTCTCTAGCATAAAAATTGGGTAGTTTGCTTAGTTTTTCTACACAATTCTCATCACCATTCCTAACTTTCTTCACTTCTCTTATCTTATCTTACCCCCATTCTCAGCCAGATTTGGGTGTTTTGGAGTAGTGGTCGAATGTTCTAATTTGTTTGGTTCCTTGTGTAGCTAGAATGAACTAGGAATCCTTATTAGAAAAGGATTCTGAAACATTAATGAATCCTTCCCACACTTATAGTTTATATTGTAGCTCATTAAAGATACTTGCGAAACTAAAAAAAAGTTTCCCAAAACAAACTCCCACATCCTTGTAGAAAAATGATCTTTGCCAAATAGAAAGTCCACAAGTCAAAAGGATTCATATAGCCTGTTCTAACCTATATCACACGTCCTTCTGAAACAGCTATTCATCTGACTTAGAACCATAACATAGACCAATACATCTAGAATCTTACGGTAAAGTTTTAGCTTGATCCACATGATTAGATTTGGATTTATGCTTAATAATGTAAAATAGGCAGTTGAAATTTTACGCTAAAATTCAAATCGACCTTGCTTATTTGTATCACAAGGCTGAACTGTATCACTCTTTACACACAAGTAAAATCATTGGCTTGTTAGTGAAAAATACATATCTAACCTTACTCTCTTTAGCATAAAAATTGGGTTGTTTTGTTGGTTTTTCGACACAATTCTCATCACCCTTCGAAGCCTAGCAATCTAGTATTCATGGAGTGTGTAAAAAGAACATACCTGCGCGAAAAATACATTAGCTACGATGTTCTCTTTGCCTTGCTTATACTTTATTACGTAAGGAAAGGTTTCAATGAATTCAACCCATTTTGCATGTCTCATATTCAACTTACCTTATCCTTTCATATGTTTTTAGGACTCATGATCCGAATGGATTATGAACACTTTTGGCCACAAGTAATGTTGTCATGTCTCAAGTGCTCTTACATAGAGTTCTTTGTTGTAAGTGGGATAGTTCAAGGTCGCTCCACTTAACTTCTCATTGAAATACGTAATAGGTCTCCGATCCTGCATAAAAACAACACCTATCCAGGAAAGGTCAAATTCAGATTTTGACGTAAAATGTGCAACTATCCAGTTTTACAGCAACAATCATAATTCTCAATCCGACCGTTTGATCGTCCTGAAATTTTACGTGGAGTCTCTTGACATGTTATCCTACTTTGGTTAAAAATGCCGGGTCAATCCGAGTTAGGGAAGGCATCAAGACACGGGTCAACAGAGGTTGTACGAATTTTGTTATTTACTTCCTTTTGACTTGTGGACTTCCTATTTGGCTAGGATTCTTTTCCTAAAAGGATGTGGCAACTTATTTTAGGAATCTTCTATTTCTACAAAGATTTTTCATGGGCTGCAACATAGTTTCCAAGTGTGCCAAGGAATCATAATTATTTCAGAATCCTTATCTTACAAGGATTCCTTATTCATCCTAGCTACAAAAAGGAAAGAAGACTTGAGAATAAATTCTACCTTCATATCAGATTTTTTATTATTTTCTTCTTAGTCTTTGGGTTATTATTACTTATTTGGGTCAATTGTAAGTAGGCTTAATATAAGTCCGCCTAAGGGTGGTCCATTAGGGTTTATTTAAGTCTAGAGTTAGTATAATTAAAGGCATAACCAGATATGTAAGTTAGACAATTCAGATTAATAAAACTTCATGTTTGCCGCACTTTGTGTGTGTGTGTTGGTGAGATAATCTCCCTTCCATGGTTCTCTAAAGAACAACTTATTGAAGAACAACTGTCTTCATGGCGTCATCCTTATACTTCTCATTAATGAATCAATATTCGTTGGGTGGGGGTCTCCATTTCCAATAGTGCTGGTGCCTAGGTACAAGTTATCTTTGTGTCACACTCCTATCAAACCTGATTTACTTGGCTTTCCGGGAATTGGTGTCTTTGCGTGTGCGTTGCGTGACCACGTGATCACGAGATTCGCATCATTTGGTATCAAAGCTTGGCTCCATTAATCAGGTTATATTCTTTTGAATTTTTTGTTCTTGTTGTTTCCGCAAAAATTCCTTAGTGTCCAATTTCTTCTTCTCCTTGATTTTGCAGCATATCAAAAAAAATAAAATAGTTATTTTGTTTAGTTACTGTCCAAATTATATCAGTAGCAAAAAAAAAATTGTTCAAAGAGACGTTTATTGGTTTCTGTCGCAGAAAACTAAACAAGGGAAAATTGAACCAAATCAACTCGGAATTAGCTCAAATTTGATACTCTTATTACTGGGGTCGTAATCATATCACATATTAAGTTTGGGGTCAATTTCATATCGTTTTCTTTGGGTTTCAATTTGGGTCTAATCGATCTGATTCATAATGTTTTTGTGTCGGTATATCAAACCTTATCATAAATTTATATTCTGTCTTATTTGGATTGATATCGCACTATATTTGAAATTTTAGCTCCATTGGACATTATTTACTTTAGGTTTCAGATTCCGACTTAACTCGTCAGTAAGAGAAGTGCGTTTTGCGCCAACTTTTAAAATTCAGTTTCTTTATGTTGTTTTTGATTCTTGCAGTTTATTTTCATCATGTCCAACATATTTGGGTGTTGTTTCATCATTTTGCATATTTTTTGTTTATGTTTTTATTCGAGTCTTCAGTTTCGTTCATATTTCGGATAGATTTGCTTGCTACTCGCGAGACTATCATTGCAGTTTTGTTTTGCTTGTTTTTTGGTTTTTATTGCTTCTTGAGTCATATATATATTTCTATTTGGATTGCACTGCCAAGTTGGCTTTATTTGGTGTTGGTTGCAATTGTGCAAAAAGGTGAGATGAGAGGTGTGAGCGTGTGGGGATATTAAGAGTGTTTGAGCAAAACACAAGGAGGATTTGTTTACTAACCAATTCTTGCAGGTACTATCATGTCGGATCAAAATAACACACCACCCCCCCCCGATGTAGAACTTAAATTCCAAATGCAAACTATGACCGAAGATGATGGAAAGAATGAATTTCATGATGGGGAGACGTGTGTGACGATTTGAGAAGGTGGGAAAAGCAGGGGTAATGTGGCCAGAACATGTACCCAAGACATGAGAAAGGTTGGGGCTGAACCGAAATCAAATAGTGACAGTGGGGCCGAAAGGCCAAGGTAGGCTGATTATGAGGTGGACGTTGATAATATTGTTGATGGTGGTTTTTAACGAATATCTTCAGGAATTCCATGATTCATTAACAACCTCAATCATGCACACCTAGCACGGTAAAGTTTTGTAATCGCATTCTGAGGCAGAGCAGGAAAGTACTTTTTCAACTTTTTAAGAGTGGTGTCCATTTTCAAATGAGACAATAGAAGAGATTCAAAGAAGAGAGAAAGAGCAAAGAATTGCACAAATATATACAGATATCAGTTATTATGAGAAACTAAAAGAACCGACTGAAGTCACGGAGTACCGTTATCTGCCATTTGACCAGGGTGAGAGAGACTAGCAAAACAAAATTCACACCAAAACAAAACACAAAACAATGTGAGAAAAAGAATCATTCTTTATATACAGGATCACTCAATTCAATAGAGTCATTTTCAACTGAAAAATTATCAAAGTAAACTTTCAAACGATGTCCATTTACCTTGAAAACATTGTCATTCTTTGGATTCTCGATATCACAGGCCCTATATGGATACACATGTTTCACAATAAAAGGACCGCTCCATCTTGATCTCAGCTTTCCAAGAAATAAATGGAGTCGAGAATTATAAAGCAAAACTTTTTGACCAACATCAAATGTTTTTCTCAAGATTCTCTTGTCATGAAATTCTTTTATTCTTGCTTTATGAAATTTTGAATTCTCATATGCATCATTTCTTATTTTCTCAAGCTCATTTATTTGTAACTTACGCAGCTGACTAGCATCATCAAGGTTTGAATTAAAAGCTTTAATAGCCCAATAAGCTTCATGTTCAAGTTCCACAAGCAAGTGACAAGGTTTTTCATAGACTACTCTATAAGGTGACATACCTAATGATGTTTTATAAGCGATTCGATAAGCCCAAAGTGCATCATTAAGTCTTGAAGACCGGTCTTTCCTATTAGGGTTCACTATTTTTTCCAAGATTTGTTTGATCTCCCTATTAGCAAGCTCCACTTGTCCACTTGTTTGAGGGTGATAGGGGGTGGCAACTTTCTGTGTGATTCCATATTTCTTCATTAAAGACTCAAATGGTAAGAAAAATGTGTTCCACCATCACTTATCATGGCTCGAGGGATTCCAAATCGACTCAAAATATTTTCTTTCAAGAACTTTATTCTTGTTTTGTGGTCATTGTTTCAGACTTGGAATTGCCTCTATCCATTTTGAAACATAATATCTGCGACTAATATGTACAAGAAACCAAATGATGGAGAAAATGGATCCATGAAATCTATACCCCAACGATCAAAGATCTCAATGACAAGAATAGGATTTAAAGGCATCATGTGATGTTTTGAAATAGATCCCAACTTTTGACAATTTTCCACGGGTCTTGCAGAATGTATGTGAGTCCTTGAACATGGTGGGCCAAGAAAATCCACTTTGTAAGATTTTTGCGGTGGTCTTTCTTGATGAGAAATGACCCCCACATGCCTCGGAATGACAAAATTTAATGACACTACTTACCTCATTGTCGGGAATGCATCTTGAAATATTTGATCGGGACAATATTTGAATAAATAAGGGTCATCCCAAAAAAAGTTCTTTACTGCCGTTCAAGAACTTTCTTTTGTCTTGGGTACTCCAATGAGCCAAGAATTGTTTTGAAACAAGAAAATTAACAATATTAGCATACCAAGGCATTGTAGAGACGAGAAAATAAATATTCGTCAAGAAAGTAGTCATCGATTGGTGTGATGTCGGATCTCGAATCCGTTGTCGATCTTGACAAGTGATCTGTGACAACATTTTCGGTGCCTTTCTTGTCTTTGATTGTGATATCAAATTCTTGAAGTAATAAAATCCACCAAACCAATCTAGCCTTATAATCTTTCTTAGAAAGAAGATATTTCAATCTTTGCATGATCACTAAAAAACAACAACAGGTGAGCCAACAAGATAAGACTGAATTTTTCATATGCAAATACTCACGCAAGTAATTCTTTTTCAGTGGTGGTGTAATTCATTTGAGCACTATTCAAAATTTTACTTGCATAGTAAATCACATAGGCTTTCTTATCTTTTCTTTGTCCCAAGACAGCACCCACGACATAATCACTAGCGTCACACATTATTTCAAAAGGTAATGACCAATCAGGAGGTTAAATGACAGGAGCGGAAGTAAGCAAATTTTTAAGTTTAACAAAGGCTTCTTCACAATGTTCAGTCCATTCAAAAATATTATCCTTTGTTAGAAGATTACTCAAGGGCTTAGATATCACACTAAAATCTTTGATGAACCTTCTACAAAAACCAGCATGTCATAAGAATGATCTAAGATCTTTAACAGATTTTGGTGTTGGCAAGTTAGCAATTAACTCGATTTTAGATTTGTCAACCTCAATTCCTTTTGATGAAACAATGTGACCAAGTACAATGCCGTTTGTTACCATAAAGTGACATTTTTCCCAATTCAGTACAAGATTCTTCTCTTCACCCTGCTCAAAACCTTTTCTAAGTTAGTCAAACAATCATCAAATGAATCGCCAAAAACAGAAAAATCATCCATAAAAATTTTAAGAAAGCGTTCAATCATATCACTAAATATACTGAGCATGCATCTTTGAAACATGGCTGGTGCATTACATAATCCAAAAGGCATCCTTCGATATGCAAAAGTACCAAATGGACATGTGAAAGTAGTCTTCTCTTGATCTTCCAATGCAATTTCAATTTGGTTATAACCTGAATAGTCATCTAAGAAATAATAAAATTCATGACCTGCAACTCTTTCTAGGATTTGATCCATGAAAGGTAAAGGAAAATGATATTTTCTAGTCATTGAATTAAGTTTCCTATAGTCAATGTACATGCGCCAACCAATAATAGTCCTAGTTTGAATTAACTCATTTTTTCTCATTTGTTATCACGGTGACTCCGGACTTCTTGGGTACAACTTGGGTAGGACTTACCCATTTCTTTGTCGAAATAGGATAAATGATTCCATTATCTAGAAGCTTAGGCCCCATTTGTTTCTTTGGAAAGTAGTTTCCTTTTGGAAAGTGAATTAGTGATTCGGGGAAAGTATTTTTCGATGTTTGGTAGTGTAATGGAAAATAAGTTGGAAAACACTTTCCGGTGTTTGGTTATGTCATGGAAAATGAGCCTGGAAAATAACTTATTAATGTTTTATTTTTCTCAAGTTTATTAAAATAATGAGGAACAAATCTTACAAATTAAAAGTTGAATGAGAATGAAATTGAAAAAATTATAATTTCATAAATTATCTCAAATAAAATAAATAATAATCAAAATAATAGAGATCAAATCTAAAAAATTAAAAAAAATAAAAGGTGAATAAATTAAAATAATAATAATTAACATTTCATAAATTATTTCAAATAAAATAAGTAACAATCAAAAGAATAAGGACCAAATTTTATAGATAAAAATTTCAATAAAAAAATGATAAGGAAAAAGCAAATAGCAATTATAAAAATAAGGACCAAAATTAATATAAAAATTAAATTTTAAGAGATGGAATTGAAAAATAAATATACAAAACAAATTATATATAGTAATCAAAAGTTTGAGGGATCAAATTTAATATAATAAGCAAATAATGACATTTCTAAATTTTTCAAAACTTAGGAAAGTGTTTTTCCTCAAATTTTCCGATAAAACACTTTCCGAAAACCAAGCTAAATTTTCCTTTGATTGGAAAGTGTTTTCCGTTGACCAACTTTTCTAATGGCAAACAAACACAGGAAAGTTTGAAAAGTGGTTTCCCGGAAACCACTTTCCGGAAAACAAACACAGCCAAAGGGAAAACACTTTCCTGAAAACTAAACCAAATTTTTCTTTGACTGGAAAATGTTTTTTTGTTGACCGAAAAGTGTTTTTCGTTGCGGCCGAAAAGTGTTCTCCGTTGACTGGAAAGTATTCTCCGTTGATCGGAAAGTGTTTTTCGTTGACCAACTTTTCTAATGACAAACAAACACAGGAAAGTTTGGAAAGTGGTTTCCCGGAAAGTGAATTCCAGGAAACAAACATGGCCTTAATGACTTCATTTTTCACTACTTCTTTCATATTAGGATTAAGCCTTCGTTGTATTTCTCTAGAGGGTTCAGCATTTTCCTCCAAATAAATCTTGTGTGTGCAAATCAAAGGACTAATTCCTTTTATGTCAGCTATGATCCATCCTAATGTATTTTTGTGCATTTTTAGAGTTTGTAATAACTTACATTCTTGATGTGCATTAAGTTTGGAAGAGATTATTACCGGAGAAGTTTCATTTTCTCCCAAAAATGAGTATTTGAGATTGAATGGTAACGGCTTCAAATTTGGTTTTGGTGGTTGAACACTTGAAGGTATGGACTCAATTGATCATGGTGGCAATTCCTCAATTTTTGTTCTCCAACTATTTGCCTTTGATTCTTCCTGAAAATAAACCATTTGCAAATCATCAGATTCATCAATCTTAATTTCACTAGAAGTGGTTTGAAATTGGTCATGAACTAATTTTTCAGTAAAGTCCACTTCCTGTAAATCATCTTCAATGTCATGTTTCCAAAAGTAGCTTCATCAGTTCATTCCTACAATTAATCAATGCATTAGAAGTTGCAAGAAAGCGAGCGTCCTAAAATAACAGAAATGAATTACATGCTTCAACAGGTTGTGTATCCAAGACGATAAAATCCACGGGGTAAATGAATTTATCGACTTGTACTAACACATCTTCAATTATTTCTCTAGGCACTTTTACAGATCTATCGGCAAGTAAAAGAGTCACAGAAGTTGGTTTAAACTCACCTAGATTGAGACTTTGAAAAACTGAATATGGAAGTAAATTCACACTAGCTCCAAGATCAAGTATAAAGCCCTTTTAATTTTATGTTCTCCAATAAAGCATGAAATTATAGGACAACCAGGGTCTTTATAGTTCAATGCATTATTGTTTTGAACAATAGCACTTACTTGTTCGGCTAAAAAGGCTTTCTTTTTCACATTCAGTTTTCTCTTCCAAGGATTACGGATCTTTCAAAAATTTAGCATAAGAAGGTACCTGTTTAATAGCATCCAGCAAAGGTATATTGATCCTTATCTGTTTGAAAGTTTCAAAGATTTCAGAGTTGTGATTGACTTTCCTTTGTTTGGTCATGACATGAGGAAATGGAAGTGCTGGCGGGGAATCAGTCTTTTCTTTGCAATGTTCAGATTCAACCCCTTCCTTACCCTCAGAGATCGACTCATCATCTTTCTCATAAGGTTCAAGAATGAGTTTTTCAATAACCTTACCACTGCGAAGAGTGATAACTGATTTGACTTGATCCATGTGTTGGCTTCCAAAACTACTTGCATTTGCATTATATTGCCCTTTGGGATTTTGTTGTGGTTGAGATGGAAACTTACCTTTCTCTTGAAAACTGAGAGCAGATGTCAATTTTGCAAGAGTATCTTTGAAATTTGTCATACTTTGAGCAAGTTGAGTGTTAATTGTCTCCTGCTTTTCAATGAATGCATGCAATGTTTCCTCAAGATTTCTTCTAGGAGGTGCATATCCATGAGAATTTTAGAAATTATGGTGTGCTTGAAACGATGGTGTGAAGTTTGTGCATTATTGTTATCACTCTTCTAATTGAAATTTGGGTGATTTCTCCAACCAGGGTTATATGTTTGTGAGTATGGGTTATGATTGGGCCTTTGAAATGTTTAGAGCATGGGCTTGTTCATGGAGACATTCCTTAAAAGAAGGCAAAGTTGGATCATTGGTTGAATGTTCATTGGTTTCACATATTTAACACACAATGTCTTGAACAGATTTTAGTTGACCACTCTTTTTTAATTCTAGTGCCTCGACTTTTCTAGCTAAAGATGCAAACTTGGCTTGGAGGTCATGATCTTCCCTAAGGTTGTACATACCTCCACTAGATGTATGAGGTTGGGTTTTACTTGGTGCCTCATAAGTTCCTGTAGTGTCGTAATTTTGCGCATTTTCAGCTAGCAAGTCTAGGTATATCAATTCAACCATTTGCCTATCTCTAGGAGTTAACCCTTCATAAAAATATGACATCAATCTCCATGTTTCAAAACCATGATAAGGGCAAGTATTAAGCAAGTCTTGATACCTATCCCAACATTGGTAAAATGTTTCTCCTGGTTTTTGAGTGAAAGTGATTATTTGTCTTTTGAAAGAGTTTGTTCTGTGGGATGGAAAAAACTTCTTTAAAAATTGTTGTTGCATTTCATCCCAAGCACGAATTGATCTAGGTCTCAAATTTTGTAGCCATGTTTTAGCTTTATCTTTTAGTGAAAAAGAAAAAAGCTTTAACCTAATGGTGTTCATGCTACAATTTGAGTCATTATAGGTGTTATAGACCTTCTCAAATTCCCTTAAATGCAAGTATGGATTTTCTAAATCTAAGCCATGAAAAGAAGGTAAAAGTTGAATAATGCCTGACTTAAAATTAAAATGAGATGCATCAGGTGGAAAAACTATGCATGAGGGTGCACTTGTTCTTGTGGGATTCATGTGGTCTCTAAGTGTTTTAACTCGAATATTCTCATTATTCTCATTATGAAGCGATTGGTTATCTTCTTCAGCCATATTTTCTGAAAATGATGAGGATACCCTACAAAGTCTACCACTTAATGTACGTGACCAAACTCTCATGCACGTGTAAAAAGAGAATAAAAAGAAGAAGAAAACAAAACAAAACAAAAAAATAAACAAAGTTAGATACAAGAAAAGTGAAAAGAGAAAATAAAATAAATACTATAATTTGTACAAGAATTTACCTCCCCGGCAACGGCGTCAAAAACTTGACATGACCAAAAGATTGATGTCTTCTCCCAAGTGTAGAAGTGTCGAAGTAATAAATAACCCGGCAAGACCAGGGTCGAACCACAGGGAGGTTAATTGTATAAATTATAAATAATAGTAACACGATAACAACAACAACAACAACAACAACAACAACAACAACAACAATAATAATAATAATAATAAAGTAGAAGAAGAAGAAGAAGAAGAAGAAGAAGTTGATGAGAACTTTGAGATGGAAGATCAATATGAGAATTAAACAATGATAAAAACAAATGTCAAGGTTAAAGGATCCACTAATGGTATTTCAAACAAGTATAGTATAAACTCTGTTTATTACTCAACAGGAAACCACACACAAAGGAGATTCCAATTAGATTATAAATTGTTAACATGATTACATTAGTTATCTTATTCGAATAATGCTAATACTTGTAAATGTTGTCGGCATTCATGATTATAACTTATGTTAACAACAAATCAAGTTCCTTTCATAGCTCAGGTGTCGGTTATACCATATAGTATGTCAACAGGAAACCACACACAAAGGAGATTCCAATTAGATTATAAATTGTTAACATGATTACATTAGTTATCTTATTCGAATAATGCTAATACTTGTAAATGTTGTCGGGCATTCATGATTATAACTTATGTTAACAACAAATCAAGTTCCTTTCATAGCTCGTGTGTCGGTTATACCATATAGTATGGGCTATGAAAGTACCAAGTATTTGTTGTACCAAGTATTATACAACATAAATCTAGATTAATCATTTAACAAGCAAAGTATTAAAAGTGAACAAGATAACAAATATAAAGCATGTTAGTATCCAACATTAAGGTCGATGTTAAGTTTATATTATACTTATTCTTACACCATTAGTGTAACCTTTTTCACCTTGATATAATTAACTTAGCTAAACACAATGAAAGAAAAGAAACATAAATAAACAAGGAAAGGAAATGAAAAGCATAAGCAAGAGATTAATATAAGCAAAACTTAAGCATTACAAAATATAAAGAAAGAGCAAGAGCATGATCTTGATTTAAACACCAAGATGCCTAAATACATGGCAAATGCCTCCTTTTATAGGTCAAAATTCAGAACTATTGATTTGTTGACTAATTGATGAATGGGTGGCCACATCTTAACTTGGTGACAATTCTTATCTTCTTGTTCCCAAAAACATCATTGATAACGTCATAATTTGAACAGACTTCAATCATGAAAGTTCTAGGGAATTGTCTCATCCTTGCAGGGTAAAATTTGAGATCATTTGGACTTCTAGAACTTCGAGATATGGGTTGAACACCTAGCGAGACATTATCCGGCAACAGGACATATTCGGACTTCTTTGTTGTTGCTACAATTTGGACTTGAAAACGGCCTTGTTAAATCTTGGACTCCTCATGAAAGTTGTAGGCCTGTGTCTTACCTTTCCATCCATATAAAGTAGAACTAAATCCGAGATCTACAGCTCCATATATGACACGATTACCAAACAATGTTCGATTTGGACTACACCAACATCTTTTCTAATTTTAAAACATTTAAACTATTCTTGAAGTATCATAAAAAAATCCTAATTGCTATTTTGTATAAATTATTTTTATATTTTATAATTTTAAAACATTTAAATTATCCTTAAAGTATCCTAAACAGAAATATTCATTAATGTTTTTTTATCAAGTTTTTATTTTTATAATTTTAAAACATTTAAACTAACTTTCAATTATCTTAAATAGAAATTCAAATTACTTTTTTTATATATATAAATTTGCTTTATATTTTATAATTTTAAAACATTTAAACAATCATTGAAGTATTCTAAACAGAAATTCTAATTATTTTTTATTATAAATTTATTTTAAATCCTAAAATTTTAAAACAATTAAAATATCCTTGAAATATCCCAAACAAAAATTCTAATTAATTTTTATAAATTTATTTTATATTTTATAATTTTAAAACATTTAAACTATTCTTGAAGTATCCTAAACAAAAATCCTAATTGCTATTTTGTATAAATTATTTTTTATATTTTATAATTTTAAAACATTTAAACTATCCTTGAAGTATACTAAAAATAAAATATTCATTAATGTTTTTTTTATCAATTATTTTTATATTCATAATTTTAAAACATTTAAACCATCCTTCAATTATCTTAAATAGAAATTCAAATTACTTTTTTTATATAAATTTGTTTTTATATTTTATAATTTTTAAAACATTTAAACAATCATTGAAATATCATAAAAGAAATCCTAATTATTTTTTATTGTAAATTGATTTTAAATTTTAAAATTTTAAAACAATTAAAATATCCTTAAAATATCCTAAAAAAAATCCTAATTAATTTTTATAAATTTATTTTATATTTTATAAATTTAAAACAATTAAACTATCATTGAACTATCTTGAGAATAAATCCTAATTATTTTTTATAAACTTTTTTTATAATTTAGAATTTTGTCAATTGTTTTTATATTTATAATAAAGTATCTAAACAAAAATACTCATTATTTTTTTTTTTATCAATTGTTTTATATTTATAATTTTAAAAAATTGAAACCATCATGTATCCTAAACAAAATTTTTAATTACTTTTCTTATAATTTTTTTTATTTTATACTTTTAAAAATACTATTGAAATATAAGTAAACAAAAATCCTCATTATTTGTTTTATAAATTGCTTTTAAATTTTAAAATTTTAAAAAATTTATATTATCCTTGAAGTATCTAAATAGAAATCCTGATTAATTATTTTTATAAATTATTTTTATAATTTATAATTTTAAAACTATTTAAACTATCCTTAAAGTATCATAAAAAGAAATACTTCGTTATTGTTTTTATCAATTTGCTTTATATTTATAATTTTGAAATATTTAAACCATTCATCAAGTATCCTAAAAGAAATTCTAATTACTTTTTTAAAAAAATTGTTTTACATTTTATAATTTTGAAACATTTAAAGTATCCTTGAAGTATCATCCTAAAAAGAAATCCTAGCTATTATTTTTTATAAAAAAATTTAAAATTTAAAATTTTAAAACATTTAAACTATCCTTTAAGTATCCTAAATAGAAATTCAATTACTTTTTTATATACATAATTGTTTTTTTATTTAAATATTTTAAAATATTTAAACAATCATTGAAGTATCCTAAATAGAAATCCTAATTATTATTTTTTAAAATTATTTTTTATATTTTAAAAAATTAAACTATCATTGAACTATAAATGTGAAATCCTAATTAATTTTTTTAAAAAATTCTATTTTTTTTGTTTTAAAACATTTTAAACTATCATTAAAAGTATCATAATTAAAAATGGCAGCAACAACGGTTAGAATTCAAGACTTTTTTGGATCAAGGTTTGGGCTTACTAATAGATCCCCATATATAGGTGATTTGAGCCCACTTACCAAATTGACCCAAATTCTAAAGTTTTCCTGCCCGATTGTGCTTGGTTTCCTTGTTTTCGTGAACAATTAATGAAGAAAATGTCATCTTTTATACTTGCAATTTTGTTTCCAAACTATATTAGAAGAATCATTAATTAATCCTTCCTAGCTTAGGAAATCCGGATCATTGACTAGGAAACTTTCTCCTATATTGATAAATATTCTCCTAAATAATAGAAAAAATAATAAATTAAATTTTCTTGAATTTTAGAAGAATATTTTGTTGATTTAAGTCCTTGTAGAATTAGAAAATCAACCTCAAACAAATATGATCCAGTCCTCAACATCTTGACTAACCTAAGCCAACTTTGAACCCATGTGACCCAAACCCATATTTAGTAATAAGGACCAAACCAAACTCAAAATACACTTCAAATTAACTTTATTTCTCGCCCATGCATGGTAATCCGATCCAGTAAGGTCAAATTCAGATTTTGATATAAAATGTGCAACTAGGCGAGTTTACCGTAATAATCATAATTATTAGCCCGATCATAATGATCTGATCCAAGCAAGATCAAATTGATTTTGATGTAAAATGCACAACTAGGGATTTTACGACAATAATCATAATTCTCAATCGACTATTGGATCAGCTGAAAGTTTTTATGGAGTCTCATGACATGTTGTCTTACATTGGGTTAACATTTCAAGGTCAACAGAGGTAGTACAAATTTTGTTATTTATTTCTTTTGATTTGTGGACTTCTATTTGGCTAGGATTTCATTCCTAAAAAGGATGTGACATGACTTGTTTTGAGAATCTCCTAGTTCTACAAAGATCTTTAATGGGCGCAACATAGTTTTCAAGTGTGGGATTCATAAATATTTCAGAATCCTTTTCTTCTAAGGATTCGTATTCATCCTAGCTAGAAGACTTGGAATTAATTCTACCTTGAGATCGGATTTCCTAGTTTATTGTGACATCTTAATAGTGACAAATCTGATTCTAGCATATTTAGGATCGGAATTTTTGGATTTTTATTATTTTTCTTCTTAGTCTTTGAGTTATTATTACTTATTTGGGTGAATTGTAAGTGGGCCACTAGGGTTTATTTAAGTATAGAGTAAAGTATAAATAAAGGCATAACCCGGACATGTAAGTTAGACAATTCAGATTATCTCACCAACACACACACACACACAAAGTCGGCAAATAGAAGTGGTTCTCTATAGAACTAGAAATGACTTATCGAAGAACAACGGCTTCGTGGCGTCATCCTTATACTTCTCGTTTGCGAATCAATCTTTGTTGGGTGGGGGTTTTCGTTCCAATAGTGTTGGTGTCAGGTATAAGTTATCTTAGTGTCATACTCTTATCAAACCTGATTTACTTGGCTTTCCGAGAAATTGGTGTCTCCATGTGTGGGTTGCGTGACCACGAAATCCACGAGGTTCACATCATTTGATATAAGAGCTTGGCTCCATTAATCCTTCTAAAATTTTCATTCTTGTTGTTTAGTAAAAAAATTCCTTAGTATCTAATTTCTTATTCTTCTTGATTGTACAGCATATCAAGAAACAAAAATAAAATTTTTTTGATTTTTTCATTCTATTCTTGTCCAAAATATATCAGTAGCATAAAAAAATGAGAAAAGAAAAAAAAGTTACAAAAAGACTTTCATTGGTTTACGCCTCAGAAAACTAAACAAGGTAAAATTGGGTCAAATCAACTTGGAATTAGCTGAAATTGGATTTCTAATTTACGGGGTCCTAATCTTACCATATATTAAATTTGGGGTCATTTGGATATCATTTTCTTTGGTTTTCAATTTTTGGTCTAATCAAGTCTCGATTCATAACGTTTTTTGCGTCGAGTATATCAAACCTTATCAGTAAATTGCTCTAACTTTGTATTCTATCTATTTGGGTTGATATAGCACTATATCTGAAATTTGGCTCAATTGGACAATATTAACTTTTGAAATTAGCTTTTTTTTTTTGTTTCAACACAATTTCATTTTGCTTGTTTTGTAGTTTTTATTGCTTCTTGATGAATATACATATTTGAATTATTTGCTAAGTTGGTTCTATTTGGTGTTGATTTCGGTTTGCAAGAAGCTGCAAGAAAATGAGGATAGTAAGAGTGTTTGGGAGAAACCACGAGTGACGTGAGGATATTGTTTTTACCACTAACCAATTTTTGCGGGGTACTATCATGTGGATCAAAACAACACACCAACCCCATCTCGAGGGAAAACTTAGGTTCCAAATACAAGCCATGATGCACGATGATGGAAGGGATGAATTTTGTGATGGGGAACATGTGGCCGGACTTGATAGGGTGGAGAAACATAGTAACGAGGTTTTATACGAGGACCCAAGATGTGAGGAAGCTTGGGGCTAAATCGAAAGCAAACACATGGTAGTAGGGTCGGAAAGGCCAAAGGTATTATGAGGATTTTGAGGAGGATGTTGATGATATTGGTGATGATGGTTTGAGGATGAGGCCATGGGCCATGGGGAAGGTTATCGGCAACCTAGAAACCGAAGGGATTTTGGGAATAAAACTAGGGGCCAATTCGGCCAAAGGAAAACTTTACTTAGTGTTAGGGGAAATGCTTGATTTAGATGGTGATTTGCATGCTATCAAACTGAAAATACCTTCTTTTCAAGATAAAAATAAACCAGAGGCATATTTGGAGTGGGAGAAAAAGGTGGATTGGATTTTAGATTACCATCTATTGGAACAAGAAAGTGAATGTTGGTAGTCATCGAATTCACGGATTATGCGATTTGGTGGGATTAAAATGTGATTAGTAGGAGGAGTGGAGAATTCGGTAGCGTCGTGGGGAGATGAAAGTGTTGATGAGAAGGCGATTTGTGCTGACCACTATTATATGGATTTGTATCTACGAAATTGCAAGTTTTGAATCGGGGTTCTAGGTCAGTCGATGAGTATTTCAAGGAATAGAGATTGCAATGATTGGGCCAATGTGATTGAGGATAAGGAAGTGACATGATCAAAAGATTGATGTCTTATCTCAAATGTAGAGTGTCGAAGCAATAAATAACTCCGGCAAGACCAGGTCGAACCACAGGGAGGTGAACTATATAGAATTATAAATAAAAGAAAAGATTTGAAGTGAACTTTTGAGATGTGATAATGATGTAAGGGAATTTAAACAAAGAAAAACAATTGTCAGGTTAGAGGATCCACTAATGGTATTTCAAAGAAGTATAGTATAAATTCTTTTTATTACTTAATTGGAAACCACCTTGAGAGGAGGTTCCAATCAGATTATAAATTGTTAACATGATTACATTAGTTATCTTATTCGAATAATGCTAATACTTGTAAATGTTGTCACTTATTACGTGATGTTAATTTATGTTAACAACAAATCAAGTTCACGATCTTGGATCAACCCAACACCAGCGTAATCATGCCAGCGACCCATTGGAGGTGCCAATTGGGCCAATCACAAGAGCTACGGCAAGAAGCTTAAAGAAGCATTGAATGTGCTTGTTCGAACATTGTAGAGCAAAATGGACCTAGTGATGTGCATCATGGGAATTATAATCCATCTTGTAAAGCTAAAACTAATATGCAAGAGGATCGGATGGTCCAATGACAAGAGCGAGAGCAAAACAACTACAAAGGGCCTTGGCCAGTCAAGTTGGAATGATTGAAGCTGCGTCGGAGTTAAAATTAGCAATCAATTTGAAATTGGTTCAAGGATGTTTATTTGCCTACAATTGGAACTTGGAGATGGGAAAAGCCCTTAATGGTTCTTTTGATCTTTGGGCTACTTGAATTTGGGTTGATATGCAAATAAGTGAAGGAATTGATTTGTTTATGGTTAGAAACAGCAAATGAATTTGAACACGAATTTGAAGTCATCCATTGCATGTGAAAACAAGACTAATCTAGGTGGATTTCAAGTTGGAACATGTTCTTTCTAGATTGTCCAACCATGATTGCATTGGACTTTTGTGTAAGAAGATATGGTTGTTTTAAATTTGAATGCGTTTTATGTTAGAAAGGTAAAAAAAGCGTGTGCTAGTTAATTTGTCTAGGTTAGTTTGTCAAAGTCTATTTTTGAGCTTGACTTACTGCCATGTTGAATTTTTCCTAACTTTGGAGGGATGTTCGATTATAAATATAGTATCGAATATGTAATAAGGCACTTTTGGCCAATATTTGAAACTTAATTCCGCGAATTACGAGTTGTTCTTCCAAATTAATTTTGTGAAGAACCCTACGACTTATCACTCTTCAATCACGAAAGAGTGTGACGTCGAAATCCTAGATTGATCTTTGTAGGCGTCGGATCGACTTATCAAAGCATCATTCGGTAGTCCTATCCCCATCTTATTTACCTTAAAATCACTATAATCCGGACCTAAACACCAAAGAAAAACAACACAACGGACCCATCCTTCATCCATTTTAGTCCATATTCATTGTTGCGGATTCCAAATCATTCACGGCACATCACCTAGAGACTTGGGACATTTAAGGAGCAAGGACAACCTTCTAATTCATCTAGTTCGGGTCAAGAAGAGCCCAATTAGGTGTGGAACAAGGGGTTGATGTGTGTCGACCCAATACCCGACCTTATTGTAAGGCTTGTTATTTTCTAATGCCTGGCGATAAAAGTCAGCAATTTATTCTCTAATTAAGTAAGGGAAGTTGGCCATATCTTATTCCTAAAGAGGGAGGACTATTTAATGCTTTTCCTAACTTAGAAAGGAAAAGTAATTAAATCACGACAACAAAAGGAGAAAATTTGTTTTCTTATTTGTCCAATTTAAATAAGAAAATCCAAGCTAATCCAAAAAGTAATATCAA